>CM020501.1:11100860-11170860 GCA_009823395.1 Thamnaconus septentrionalis | reverse complement strand
TACACACAAGGCTGAGTAGCAACTCTCTAAACATTTTTTAATCCTACAGTAGCCAAGTTTACTTCAGGGCACTGCGTAGCCTGAAAAAGGAGCAGCCGTTTCCCAAATAAAGTCTGCCCCAGCATGAGAACACACACACACACACACACACACACACACACGGCAATGTATTGATTTTTAACCCAGCTCTCGGTATATCCACTCCTTCTGTCGCCTTTGATACATGTGTCAATAATCCTAATCAAATATAATATAGTCCGCTAATCGGATTGCAGCTTAATCCGCATATTTATACGAAGCAGCGACACAGCTCACAAACCTAAGCTCCATTAATGGGGGTTTAGAGCGCCATTAAAATAAGGCCGGTGGCTGATAATAGGATTAACGGCGAGATCCCGTCTCGTAACGAGATGTAAACACCGCGAGAAGCGGAGGGGCAGAGCGACGGGAGCGGCTGCTTCTGCTGCTGCTGCTGCTGCCCGCTCCAGGTGCGTCACTGAGCGGAATAAAAATGTTATCCTAACCCGCGGACGGGCCGTCAAGCGGATGGGGGAGGCGCTGACAATAAGCGAACATACGTGTACGTGTCTATCCCCGAATCCCAGTTGCTGGAGTGCCGCGGCGCTGTGGGAAATCAAGCCGGGCTCGGAGCCTTCTTCTCCCCGCTGCTCGCAGCTGCAGCGGCACAAAGCGTCAGATGCGCAGCAGAGCAGAGGCGGCCTGCTCCTCCACCACTCGGCTCCCCAGAGCCGGCATCTCATTGTCATACCGGCATAAATTAAGATTGATGCCAGATTAAACACGGCGCATTCACACCGCCAGCCGGCTGCGATCGATGATCCTGATTGACAGTCTCTTTTTTTTGACAGTCCTGTCTTCAAGTTGTCTGCTTTTTCTTGTTTCCATTTTCCCCTCCCTTTTCAGCTTCACACCAACTATTCGATTGTTTCGTAATTACATTTAAAATGTGTCACAGCCAGGAATGTCTTAATTGAAATTCAATATTGTATGTCAGCATGACAGTGACGTAGCCATTTCCTCTTTGAAAAAAGGCCATCAACAACTTCATTCCGAATTTAAAAAACAAAAAACAAATACAATTTAAAATAGTTTGAATTAATTTTCAGACGATATTTCAGAGTTTGGAGATCTCTTGTGTGTTTCTTGGCAGCCTGGTTAATTTTATTCTATTCATTAAAATTTTTAAGTTTACCTCTGCCTTCGACCGGCCCGGCCGTGTTCTCTGAGCGCCGTGCGTGTGTTCCTGCAGGCCCGGTCAACTTCAGCACCAGCGCCCAGCTGGTGGCACCGGCCGTGGTGGTGAAGGGAACCCTGTCCATCACCAACTGCGAGCTCTACTTCGAGGTGGACGAGGACGAGCCGAGCTTCAGGGTCATCGATCCAAAGGTAGGAAGGGGAGCTGGGCTCCATTGATCACGTCTGAATCTGCCGCTCAACTTCCTGCCGCTGCTGTGAAGTTGCATCTGACGCGTACAGTGCGATTCATTCATTCCTAATGAGGATGATTATTACTGTAAAAATAAATAGAAATTTTATATTGTATTTTATATTGTATTTTTATGGACTTAATTTTTTTTTAAGTGTAACTGCAGTTGGAAAACAAAATGAATGTCATCGAATTAAAATAGAAAAAAATATTTCCAATATTTTATTTTACATCTAGGGCGCTAAAATTGAATATAAATAATTTATTTAAAATAATGGTAAACACTCCAAAATGTATTCAACCGTGTTTCTATTTTTTTCTGATAATTAGCCCAACGATCAAACTGCAGTCTTGTGTAGGCTACAAAACATAAAACACGTGAGGATAACCTCGCCATTTATATTTTAGAAGTTAAAAATTATTAATGCAGAACAATTCAAAAGACGGCATTTTTCGGGAAACACACTGAATTGACACGAAGCCACAGTCCGTGATTATCAGTAACTTTAGCGAGACGTTGACCTACAGGTGGTTGTGATGTTGCAGTTTAGCGCCCGTGAAATCACAGTATGTCGACGTCTGCGCTTTTGTATTCAAATGATCTGCTTTTAGAAAAAAACAAAAAAACATTTATTTTTAAATGCAAGTCCGTTATGGGATAAATGGCCCGCACACGCACTCTGTCATGCAAAAATAATGTGCTTGAATGAGCTTGAAGCTGCAGGTCAGCTGCAGGCCGTGCCCTGCTTGTCCTGCTGTTGCACCGAGAGCACAGATGCCTTCAGGCTAAATATATGAACAAGACACCGCGGATTTACAAGCATTCGGAAATCCCTTTGAGCCTGTGAAGCACTGTAGAAATAACTTATGGCCGAGAGTTGAAGGAGCACGCTCTATCTATATATATTTTTTTGCCTTAATATGTATTTTTAAAATTCTTTGTATTTTTCCAGATTTGAACACACCAGTCTCGTCGTCTGAAAGTATTAATTAGAATAAAACACAAAAAAACAAATGAAGTGCTCCATATTTCATTTCCAGCTGTCAAACACGTGAAGACACGAAGCCGAGTTGTAATTTAATTTTCAACATTTTATTTACACTTCATCTTTTTTAAAGTCACATAATGGAAAAGGGTCGAAATTGGCACGCTACATCTTTCTTTCACTTAACGATTTTGTGCATATTAAATAAAAAGGTCCTTCACTTTGTGAAAACATTTCAAGAGGACAACAAAAACGTCATGACATTTATGTAAAAATGTACCTTCACTTTCTTCTGCCTGTGGCCCAATTGCTCCAATTGTTTCTTTATATAAAATGTATTTTTGGGGGGCTGGGGGGTGCTCGATGCATTATTTCAGTATTCGTCATTTTTTTCACATTGCTCGGAGAAGCAGTTGCAGGGTCATCTCGTTTCTTCCTCGTTTCTTTTTTTTGTTTTTAAGTATAATCCCCAAAAAAATGCGTCTCGACCGTTTAACTTTATAGTTTGTCCAAACTTTTGGCGTTGGTGAGGATTTCCCTCGCTAGTCTCCACGTCTGCTTAGCAGCAGCCTCCAGGGCCGAGTGAGGCTTCCCCTGAAACAAGTCCAAGTTTGGCAAGAAGTAGTGGGGACATCTGCGACACTGCAGGCACGATATGAGCTGCAGCAGGATGCCGTTCAGTCGGTCCCCGAGGCAAGACTCGTCCCAGTCGGTCTCCCTCGGGTGCTTCTCGCACTCGTACAGCAGCAGCGTCTTCATGTGGTAGTTGTGGAGCGGCTGCCCGGGCAGCTCCAGGTGTCGGTCCCGCAGCGTCTTGAGCACGGACAGACACTTCTTCCTGCAGCCGCCCATCAGCAGCCGGTTCTCGGCCTCGCTGAACTGCAGCACCCACGCGTCGCTCTCCGCCGAGCTCTGCTTGCCCGTCAGCGAGTAGCACTCCTTGGAGAGCAGGTTGAAGCCCTCGGCCTTGACTTCCGCCACCCGGTTGGGACCCGGCCACGGGATGTGGGGCATGGGCCACTGGGCAGCGCTCCTCGGCCAGATTCCGGTGCACTTGAACGCAGGCGTGATCTGCACCACGTACCTCTCCCGGATCCGCAGCCTGACCTCGCTGGTGTCCGCCACCATCTTCACCACGTCGCGGTAGCTGCACTTGTCCACGGCCTGCGCCACCAGCGTCTGGAACCTGGAGCGGATCTTGCGGGCCGACAGGTAGCCCGAGGCGGTGATGAACTCCACCCACAGGGACATGCTCCTCTTGCGGCCGTCGCTCAGCTTCAGCACCGCGCAGCCGGGCAGCGAGCCGTCGTCCACGAAGTTGAACACCCCCATCTGGTTGAGGTAGAGCACCACCTCGAACTCGTTGGGCGAGGTCACCTCCATGCCCTCGTAGCGCGCGTCGATCTCGCTGAGGGAGCTGATGAAGCGCGGCTCCTGCACCTCCACCTCCTTCAGCACGTCCGACACCACTTTGCACACCTCCCGGATGGTCTTCGCAATGGCCGCCTTGCGCGCCTGGCACCTCTCGTTGTAGTACTTGTTCAGCTGGTAGACCAGCTTCGCCTGCGTCGCGATCATGTTGGGGCAGAGGTCCGGGCTGTACACCGGCGAGTCGCAGTAAGTTGACGGATCCAATGCTTACCGGTAAAGCCAGAGGCAGAACGCTTCGCCCGCGCAGGAAATTTTTATTTTGTTTAAAAGAAGTAATAGAGAGTGAAGTTTTATTTCTCTCTCTCTCTCTCACACTCACTCACTCTCTCTCGCGTGCTCCTCGCCTCTTTTTTTTTTGCAGCGGATGGACGTCAGTGCGCAGAGGAGGAAACGGATGGAGATGCAACGTAATAGTAACGCTAAATTATCAGTCCGAGTCCCGGCCGCTTCCGTATAGAGTCATGTTCGGCCGCGCCGTTTTCACGCTCCTGTGTCCTGACGTGCGCGTGCAAAGACGCCTCGAGGCTACGAACGTCGCCCGCCACCGGCTCGTGTCCCTCCGTCGCCCGCACTTCTCGCTGTTTTTCCTCCGTGGCCCCCGCGCACTTTTCGTCCACACACTCAGCTGCGAGCTGGAGCCGTGTACTTTATGAATGGCTCCTTTAGGAAGAGCGCGAGGGGGGCCGGCCTTTCTCCTCCTGCAATCATGTGGCGAGCTGTCAGTGCGCGCAGCCAATCAGAGCGCAGCAGCTGCAGTCCGCCTCGGCAGCATCACTCTGCCGCTCCCGGCTCCACCGAGCTGCGGGACACGAGCCCCGCCGGTGCGCAACGGCACGATTCCACCGTGTTTTTCTCTGAGTCAGATGCGCTGCGCAAATTTTATTTTATTTTTCATTTGAAAAGCGTCGCTCTTTTCGTGTCATTTCCCCCCCGGTGCGTTCTGAGAGGTGGCAGTGTGAGTGACAGCCTTTACATTCAGATTTCTGCTCTCTCGTGTTTTTGCGCACTAATTAAAACTGTTGGGAGCTTTTGTCCCATTGGCGAAAATTTTTAAAAACTTCAATTTGTTTTATGTCACGTTGGCTTGGATTTTCCTAATTTTCTTGAAACGTATTTCGGATTTTTCTGATTCGCGCAACATGTCATATTAACGTGAAACCTGTCGGCTGTGTTGGCGTCATTTGGACGGTTTATCACACATAGGCCTGTTCAAGTGTGTCGAGTTGACGTTAACAGCCAGACAGACAGTGTTTGTAAATTTGAATTGAAACAAAAAAAAAAGTCTAAACTTTTTTTTTTTTTTCAAATAAATTAGTATACCGTTATCCCGTCATTTTGTCATCAGTTTTACCAACAATTTTATTCGTTTTAAGCATGGTGTACAATCCATTACAATTTAAACGTTAATTATTGACGTCGACATTAGGACTGTCAGTTCACCTGCAGTGCGCCCGCTTGCTTTTACAAGATATCTATTTATAGAGTTAAAGTGTTTCTTATTGTAATATATTAGTTTACACAGGGCGACTTTGAGCGCGCACACGGAGACACACACACGCACCTACAAGTGCGCCTTGGGCGAAATAAATCAGGCTGACGACGCATCTGGAACTTAGTTAATCTTTCCGGCATTGTGAAAGTGTAATTTTTAAAATGACACGCAAATATCGGGCATTTTTCAGTCGACAAATTCCTCAGGGTTGTCTCAGTCTTTAAACGTGACTAATTTTTGTGGAATAGAATTTTTGAAGGAAGCCTTTCAAAAAGACTTGCTCAGGAGCAACTGCTGTAGGACGATTATTTTATTTCTAAAAACAATTTCAGGCTGTGACTCTTTATAGTTTTACTAAAACAGCATCTTGAAAAACTTTCATCTATTGGGACAGTTGGGTCAAAAGTTACAACGTCACTTTCAAAAGTCACAGTGGACTTTTGGCATTATGTAATAAGTGCTTGACATTTAAATGTCATGAAGTTGTGAAATTTCTCTCAAAAGCAACAACTTCAAATGCTCTGTAATAATCAATTAATTCACATATCTGTAATATACTTTAATTTCTTCTAAAAATTGTTATATAATTTCAAAGTTGTAACAAGTGTAGCAAAAACGTTCACTTTACTCACCAAAGATACAACTTTTCTCAAAAATGCTCTCTGAACAATGATTGCTGATAAGAGGAAGCCAAATATGCGAGGGATTCTGAAATAAAACACAAACATTTAAAAAAAAAAAAAAAATGCAAAGATTAATGAGCGCCCCTTTAGAGCTGCTATCTTCTGGACTTCATCAAATAGCCTTTTAGAAGGGCTGAGGAGGCTTCAGGGAGTATGTTGTATGATGTGGGCTAATGTCTGCTAATTTAGGTTGCACACACAACAGGCAATTTCCTGCACAAATAACACCAAGGCTCAACTCAGTTTGTAATTGTTAACGTTATTTTCTGCAAGATGAACGTAGAAGGAACACGCTTTTTGCTGTGAGATATACAGTAGCTACTCGACACTGCCAGGTGATAGCTTGTCCGCTGATGGAATCATTATTTTAACTGTGGTTCCAAGATGTTAACTGTCAAACCTGTGGCTCACGGCTCCAGCAAGTAACAACAGTCAAAGCAAAAGTGTTTGGGTTGCTACGGTGTGTCATCACAATTTAAATTCCACACACAGGCAGCTCAAACACACCGTCATCGTCATCATCATCATCAGCAGCATCATCATCATCATCATCATCATCACCACCACCAGTACATTCCCCCTTGAACCATGGCAGAGAAACTAGCATGTCAGCGGCTGATTTGGCAGCAAGCGCTTTGTTGCGAAATTGTGAACTTAGAGCTGGCGTTCCCTCCTCTGGCATCATACCGCAGCAATGTGTGAGTTATCCCAATGTTTGTGAAGAAGAGGAAGATAAAAACTGAAGCGGAAAAGAAAAAAAATGAGGATAAATGTCTGGCTGTTTGATTTCAGGAAGACTGTTTATGATCAAGATCATAGCTCCTTGAAGATTAATGGACCCCACTTGGAGAGCAAATGTCCAAATATTCTGACTTGCACGCTAACTGTAACTTGACATTGTGAACCTATTCTGGGTTGCCTTAGGGAGGGCCTGTGTTACATATATATATGTATATATATATATATATATATATATATATATATATATATATATGTATATATATATATATATATATATATATATATATATATATATATGTATATATATATATGTATATATATATATATATATATATATATATATATATATATATATATATATATATATATATATATATATATATATATATATATATATATATATATATATATATATATATATATATATATATATATATGTATATATATATATATATATATATATATATATATATATATATATATATATATATATATATATATATATATATATATATATATATATATATATATATATATATATATATATATATATATATATATATATATATATATATATATATATATATATATATATATATATATATATATATATATATGTATATATATATATATATATATATATATATATATATATATATATATATATATATATATATATATATATATATATATATATATATATATATATATATATATATATATATATATATATATATATATATATATATATATATGTATATGTATATGTATATGTATATGTATATATATATATATATATATATATATATATATATATATATGTATATATATATATATATATATATATATATATATATATATATGTATATGTGTATATATATATATATATATGTATATATGGGCTGTCAGTTGATTAAAAATTTGAATCGTGATGAATTGCATTAGCGTCCTGAGTTAACTCGCTTTTAATCGCAAATTAAATTAAGTGCAAATTTTTTACCCTGCTCTATATGTAACTTAACTTAACTTATTTATTGTGTTTCTTTTACTCTAGGAAAAATTGGAGAGGACAATAATAATTCCTTTGTGGATATATTCCATTTTTATTTTCATTGGAATATTCCAAAACGATTACATACTTAAACTGTCCAGTTACTCTCCAAAAACCTTGAGGCATTCTAAAGCCAATGTTCCTAACCATTAAGGTTTACTAATAAAACAATTCCTTTTTACTTGCGTGCGAGATTGGCCATTTCACTGTGTGCCCCTTCATCACTTGTGTGTGTACGTGTGTGTGTGAGTGTGTTTGTTTGTTTGTTTCATCTCTCTCGCACTCTGATACTAGATACAGACAAATATAACGTACACAAATATGATCGCATTTGTCAATTGCGGTATTTTATTTTGAAAATTGCTTTTATTTTGAAAATTAACCGGATTCTCTCGTGTTTCTTTGAGTGACTTCCTGTCCAGCTTGACGCGGATCGCTTGTAGCTCGCACACAAAATAGACCAGACACAGAAACGATTGCTTCACGGCGCGAGCCGGCCGTGGAGGTGCGCACCGCTTCGAGTCTGGTGTGAACGACACCATCGGTTAACAAGGGCGGCGAAAGGAAGCAGGCTCCCTTCTGTGGCATTTCACGTAGTTGTCTGAACAGGAGCGCGATTGTCGTAGTGTGCTTCCGCCTCCGGTGTGAAGCAAGTGTTAGTTGCTGTTTAAAAAAATTTGTGTGTATACATATATATATATATATATATATATATATATATATATATATATATAGATTTGCATATAGATATATGTCACTCTCCAAAGACTCCCCTTATAGTAACTTCTGTTGAAATTCCTGTTCCTTTTTATCGGCATTGATCTCTTGAAAACATTCAGAATTGTCTGTGGTTCCCACAGAGTTTCTCCCTGGTTTATATTGACTGGTGGAAAGATCAGGGCCTGTCAGAGAGCTCTTTGATCTGCGTCTGTGTGACAACCCCGCACTGATCCCCTTACGAGCCCAGAACAGTGTCCATGCCTGTGCAAATCTCTGCCAGCTGATGGGTAACATTGCTCTTTCTGCTTTACTCCACTGCTCTGTACTTGCCAGCTTAAGCGTCTCCTTTGTGAATGTGTTGAGTAACCCCAGCTGGCCTAAACCTCTGCACACAAAACAGTTTTAATGACATACTTTACTGTATTAAAACAGTCCAAAAAGCATTTGAAGTACAATTGGCCTCTCACGAGTGGGTTGTATTTCCCGAATGTCGTAAAAATGTTAACCATGTTTTGCATTTTACTGCCAATTTCTCTCAGGTTTTGTTATGTATTTGTTGAATCTTTATCCTAGTTGCGAGTTTTAGTGCTCATTTAAACAAGAACATCTTGCACGGGTCTCTTTAAGCATACATTAAAAATGCAATTTGGCTGATGTTTTTGCAATTGTTATTCGGTATACATACACATACCTCCACTTCCCCAGCTGCACATGTTCATATATGAACGTCGCCACAAATATTTTTTCCTCCTTGTTCACACATTTTGCTGCTGTCTCCCAAATCGGGATGGACCCAGCTGCTTCCCTCTGAGGAGGCTCAAAGAAAATCATTGCAGGCAGCTAATTGCCCGGCAGGCCTCTGCATCTGCTCGGCAGAGGGCAGAGCTGATGATGTCACAGAGCAGATGTGCGTTTGTGTGTGTGTGTGTGTGTGTGTGTGTGTAGGCAGTTGTTAATACATGCTATCAATTTTGAGTGTGAAGTTACTGTTATAGAGAAAAATACTGCAGGAATAAGGAATCCAAACTTGATTTGCTTCCATATGATTTGAGGAAAATTTGATTGGAGGATAATTTCCTGAACTTTGTTTGCCTAATATTAGTGTATAATCAAATATTATCATTTTATCATCCTGATCACATAGCAATGATACAAACAAACAAAAAAATCTTTAAAAAATCAATACATTTTAAAGTTATTGTGGCATTTCATGATTCGATCATCATCACTGATCAACGCTGTTTTCTTACACACTGTCCGCTTAGAGTGCAGGGGTTGGAAAAGAAGTCTGATGTTACAGCTTCGGCAACATACTGAACAAAAGGAGAGGAAGTTGGAAATACTCTGGAAAGCTCTTGCACTCATTTTTTATGCTTTCAAAACTGCCTTTTTAAGCTTTAAAATGGGTGATTTTTATCTGTTGTCAACAGATGAGTTCTGTGACACAAGTGTTCTTTTGTTTGTGAGGTGAGAGCAAAAATGTTGCAAATTTGGCCTATAAAACATTACAGGAACATTAAAAGTAATGGTTTTGGCTTGTAATATGTTACTGGATTCCGGTACTCATTTACTGGGCTTTTGTAACTGATGAGGAAGAATCGAAGGAAGCTGCCAGTCTCCTTCTCAGGCTAAAGCTGTAAAATTCACAGCTGCAACAAATTTAAAATGAATGTTCTGCATTTGTGAAAATCAAATCTTCCGCAATTGTAAACATGTATATGAAAAAAACTTCTCAGCTATAATATTAAACAGGCAATGGTAACTACTAACTAACTAGCTGCTAAATCCAAATAAAGCGTGGAATTAGAAATGACTCCAGCCACTTTTTGAAATTGGTTAAATTTGGCACAAGTTAAAACTTCAACTTGATCTCCAGTGTACTGTTTGCGTAGCCATAAACACATTAAAGATAAACACCTGCTGAATGAATGTTCAGTAAGTATTAGAGTTCAGTTTTTCCCTATTGGTCATTGTCCAGACTTGGACTGTGCAATGACGAGACCCCTGGTGTGAAGACATTGGTAAGTGTAATTAGTGGGGCGGTGACGGCTCCTTGGGGTTAGCAGCAGTGCCTGAATGGAAGCTCACTCAGTCAAGGAAAAGCGTTCTTGTGTTATGTAGCCAGCGGAGCCCAATTCGTTAGCGTCAAACTGCTGTGACAGAGCTCCCCATTCCCCTCCTCGCCCTTCCCTCGGCGTGCTCCCCCAACTCTCGTGGTCGCCAGGGATGACCTTCGGCTTCAGCTGCCAATCATGAAGAGCCATGGCGATACGGGGTCTCTGAGAGAGGGCCCTATTGATTTTCCAGTTAGGGCCTAAGTAGTGTGCGCTGTAGAGCTAACCGACTGCTCAAGCAGGTATGTCATCATCAATGAGCCCACGGAAACGGATCCCCTCACTCTCGGCCATTCATATTGGCCTGCTTCGTTCTGCCGCCTCTGTCTCTGTCGCACCTTACCGCCGCCTTGTCCACCCTGACGGAGTGCATCCTGAGATAGTCAATAAATCGCTCAACCACGCCGTGATAACAACTGAAGGAGTGATGTGTTGGAAATACCCTCCTTCTCTTTCTTACCCTTGCCCCTGTGTTCTTTCTATGTGTCTTCTCCCCTGTTTTCTTCACCTGTAAATGAATTGAAGCAGGAGGGAGACGGGAAATGTGTCCCCCATCTAGAGAAGACTTGCAAACCTCACAACCATTGTGTGTCACCACAGCCTCCTTTAACTCTCCACATATCAAGTCTCGTTTGAGCCACTACCAGTAATTAAAAAGACTCGATAATAGCTTTCAGTACCACAAACAAAGTTCTGTTCCCAAGAGCGGCAGGTAAGATTTGCTATCGATCGTCCTGCTCGTCCTCCCTGTCTCGTTTCACAAAACATGCGTTTGCACTTCACTCTTACTCAACATCTTGAGTCTGGAACCATGTTGACTCCTGCGATAAAGTCGCACATAATTCACCATTGTTTGAATGAGGTTATACTTCAGTAATGATGAAGTCATTCTACAGAGATGAGGTCAGCGCATCTCTGGCCAGATGTGGACCGTTGGACAGTGATGGAGAAAGACTTTTTAATGATGAGCTTCAAAGCAGAGGCCAACCCAAGGCACCAACTCCTCCTTTAGGTTTTGGGCTGTAAAAGATCAAGGGGTATTGGCACGATCCACACTGAATGTTCACATTAACACCATAGCCGCTGCTCTTGGAATTGTGGATTGGTGTCTTAGTCTCTGTGTACCTGTCACTGCATTCATTTTGCTTTTCACTACCACCAACTGCGCTCACGTCTGCTATACTCCTTTTGAAGCTTTTCCATTAGGTGGCATTACTTGGTACCATGCAGGCACTATTTTAGTGCACGATCACCCAGGGTTCCCAGTGCGATGAGCCAAAAATGATTGGATGGAGAGCGACGACTCAGGACGGTTCTTGAGTTTGACTCATTCGCAAAGATTAAATCAGACAAAACTGGCAACTGGTGGTGTTTGGTTCTGGAAAGTTTTTACGAAATGAACAATCACAAACTCTGGTTCCCATAGATTACTCTGAACTTTACAGATTTCTGCTACCACCAAGTCATTAATACTAATGATCCTCAGATCAATGTCAATGCATTGCAACTTTGGGTTGTCAACTTGAATACATTTTCTTTAGTTGAGTGAGGAGAACTGGATTTCTGATAATAATCTTCGACGTCCCATGAAATCGCAAGGTGTAACTTAACTAGATGGATGAATCTCTGCTGTGAGCAGTAACCAGGTAGGACAGTTAGAAAAGAAACAATTGCCACATTGGCAAGCACATAAAGAACCATTAGAAACGGTGACATCTCGGCTCCTAATGATGACTAATGTCTCCAGTTGCTCTCTCCTCACACATGAACACAAAGGTAGCTGTCTCTTCTCCCTCCACTAACAAACACGCTGGACCCTTTTCCCTGCCCACCTTGACTTTACACCTTCACAAAACCCACAGACGCCTCTGGAAGAGACCTGGCTCACACTTAACCAAGCACCTCCAGACAAAGAGCTGCCATCCCTATTTTGCACCTGAGCCTAGCCCTTCCATCATGTTCCATCTCTGGACTTGACTGGACCAGTCAGGGGGGCAGATGCCTTTTCTGCCTGCCTTTGATTGATCCCCTCTCTCCATCATTTATTCCCTTCGCTTGCCTCTGACACGCGTGTCAAAGGCAACACGCTGGGGTGATGGATAGGCCTGTTTATGGATGCCAGTCTGCCTGGTAGGCTACTGATATTACAATCAGCACCTGTGTACCTGCTGTTCGCACAGGCCTCCGTCATCCAACAGAGGTCAGAGAGACACAAAGCCCCAATTGAAGGATCGACGTGCGGGCCGGCATATTGGAAATTGGAATTTTAAATGTGCTCTTGTTTTGCCGGCCATGTCTGCGCTGCATTTAGATGATGAAAAAACTGATCCATATGTTGCAGAATTTGATATAATGTGTTGCCATGTTTTCTTTTCTCAACATCATAGGCAAGCTCGGTTGACTAAGACGTAATATTAATTGAAGGTTAATTCTGAAAAGCAAAGCAAATTGAAGTAAACACAACCAGATGTATTGTTCTGATGAGGAATGCTGTTATCACCAATGTGTGCTGTCTGCGAAGACATTTCATGTGCCATAGAGCAGAGTGCTACATTACTGATTTTGGGCGCACCCAGTGCCATTATGGTTAATGATCCATACAGTCTGGTTGAAATGGCACATCTATTGTGGTGCTGCGCAGATTACTTACTCACCCAAGAGTTTCTGGCAGGCCTGAACATGGCTTTACACCTGATCTTGTTTTGTGAAAACAACTCGGCCTTTAGAAATTGCTTTATGACTATGCTGTTAGGTATTCGATGCTGGGTTTTCAATATCAGTGACTTGTTCTCAAACCACGAGTTTCCTGTTTATTAATCAAGATTGTTTCTGAGAGGGGAAGAGCAAATCTATTGTCAAAACTAAAATAAGTTAAACATAAAATGAGTAAATCCTACACACAGATATATATGCCCTTCCTCTCAACGTCATTTATTTTTTATTTTTAAGTTCATTTCAGATTCAAGATGGTAGATTAGATTGTCTGTTTTGTAATCATACCAATTTAATCAGAGTCCCATTAAAACCCTGCAGCCACTAGAATCCCAGACTTTTCTGGATCTTAGGCAAAATGATAGTTTAAAAAACACTAAAGATTGATTATGCATTCTACTTCAAATAGATGCTAATCTTAGCCTATGCTTTCCAGATGTGCACTTTTTTTCAGAAAACATGTTCAAACGTTTTATTAGGTGATGATGTATTGTTGCTGTTTGCAGCTTGTTTCACCAAGGGATTAATATATCTTTCACCAACAAAATTATAAAAGAACACAGATGGAAATTAACACGGCAACCATACATTCCTTAGTTTTTATTCTTAGTTCTTCTTATTCTTAGTTTTTTTTATTTATTTATTTATGTGAGCAGTATTTGAACAGCAATAAAGAACTAAAAAAAGGCAGGTATACATGCAAATATATAAGTTTTCATTAATTATATCCCCCCAGAGTACCTCCATATCTTATAAAGTGTTGTATTTAGTATTTAGGTTTTATTCACTCTTTACACATATAATAGTATTTATAAAGTACTTATATATACATATAATATATGTATCTAAATATGTATGTATATATATAAACATGTATATATAAAATTAAAACTCAAACCTGTAGCTTCAATTGAGTCACCTTCAAATTTTTAAAACTCTTGCTATAGGTTCCTTTCTCCAGCTCTTCTTTTACCTCAGACAACAAACTCTGAATTCCCCAAGAGGGGTGTATTTTTCACCCCGCACCCACTTAAGCTGGTAACAATGGCTGGATTAGAAAAGAATTTACTTCAGCGAAGCCTCGTACTTAGCCCCAAAAAGCCTATCCATCACTAAATGGAAAAATAAGAGATTGAGGGAAAGCGGGGAGAATGCGATAGGAGCTGGTCAGCGATCTTAACCTGTCTGATGTTTGCCATGGCGACTTAGAGATGAGTGGGGGGGCAGCAGCAGCACTGAGTCTGAAGCGGCTGCTGTGCCTCTCTGGCGGTTCTGGATTGTCTCCTTGATTTTCTTGATTTTGGTGAATAGCTACACTTTTTTTCTCTTTTTCTTTGCCCATGTTCAAGTTTTAGCCAAAAGTCACAAATCAACTTTAAAATAGTTTTTTAAACCTTGCATTATGTTATGATCTTAGATTTGTCTTTCTATGTTGTATGCATTAATTAAAAATAGTTTTACCAAAGCTAAGCATGTTTTTTTTTTATAATAATATTGTAAATTTAAGAAAAAGTTATAAAAACATTATAAAACCTGTTTTATAAATATTATGTTATCTCTCTGTAATTAAATAACAGTAAATCTTCTTCAAGGCAACAGAAACATACTTTTAAGTTTTACAAAAAAAAAATGTTTTTGGTGTCTTATTATGCATCAACACCCTTCCAAAGTTTTCATTCTGTCACATGCCCAAAGGCTGAATGTTATATTCCCCCCAAGTCTTCACATCTTTACCAATTAACCTCAAGATCACTGCAGCATTTCCTTAAATCCACACAGGGCATTTTTTTTGTTCTCACTTCAAAAAGGCTAAGCAGCCTTGAAAAGGAAAAGGAGAAAAGGCTAACCTGTTTGCTAACGCGAATGAAAGGGCCCAGAATGGGTTCAATCCTTATTAGGCTAAATTCAGTCTAAGTGGCCCCAGAGATCCTTCCAAAAGGCACTTTATTCAAAGAGGGCAAACTTACTGGGCCGCGTTTGGAACAGAGGGCTTTAAGCCTTTGGCTTCATAACCTCACACTTGCTGCACGCTGGGGCTGTTTATTTTGTTTTAATTCTCTCACACTCCGTCGCAGCTCCTTAGTTGTGTTTATTTTTTGAACCTTGTAGTTTGTTTTACTTCCCTAAAGGCACACGGACTATTTTCTTTTGACCAGTGATTACATGCTGAATAGGTTACACAAGGGTACAACAACTGGGGACTAACTGGTGTTGAAATGTTCTAAGTTACTTTTCATGACTTATTTTTTGCTGTCTTTGTCTCTCATTTTGTCTTTTCCATACAAACTCTTCTGATATTTTTTTAGATCAAGGAAGCACAGAGAAATACAATAGAGACTGTTCAAGCTGTACAAAAACAGGGCTTTCTTGAGCTTTTATATTTAAACACGCATAACAAAATAACTTAAACAAACTTAATAGGAACAAAAGTTGTTGGCCATATCAACTCAAGATCAAAAAGATGTTTTTTTCTTATAAATATATTTGTACCTGTAATTTACAACACAATGTTAAAGGTGCTATCAGGCGCACTATAAAAAGTGTATCTTAAAAACTAATTTTTGGAAATCAGCCTTTTGTGATGTCATAAAGAGCACTAATACCGCTCCCAGGTTACTGTCAAACCCCCCCAGCCAGGTTTTTTCACTCGTAGCTAACCTCATGTTGTCGTCTTTGGCTTGTTTCAAACATGCAGACGGTCCAACAAAATCAAATTAAGTAGGAAGTGTTATTTTGCTTGAGGCTATAAACAGAGAGCTAAATATGCTGGAGAGCTATAGTGTTTCAGGATGAGTAAGTGTATGATGCTGCTCTGGGATGGAGCATCAATAAGGATCTGGGGGATGATATAGAACATTTAACGAAAACAAAAACAAACCCAAACTGTTCAATACGCTTGTTCTTAGACTTTATACATGCTGGAACAATAACAACTTTATATCTTTCCATCAGCATAAATTATATTTTTGACATTTAAATCACACTAGCCTCTCTATAAATATAGCAGTGTTTGCTTTAAGGCCTTTCAAATGAAATTATTTCTACTGAGCTCGGCGGTTGCCAGTCGTGAGGTCATATTTTTGCTGCTGCACAGAGGCTGCGGCGAAACTGCTGGAGAGTGAAAGTAGAGTCATGTGGTTGCTGTGTTCTTAGGTCATATGACTCCAGGTCCCCTTGATTAGGGGGGGGCCTTTGCTTCTTCTCAGATGACTGGCCATTTTACGCCAGCACAGACTCCAAACAGTTCCTCAGCAGCTGCGCCCCTTCCACCTGGACCAGCTTGTGGCCGAAACGTCTCTGCGGCGGAAAACAATATCACTGCATCGCTCCGCTTCCAGTACAGTGCGCTGGTCTGCTTTTCCATCCCTCCGCCTGCATTTTTCTCTGGCTATCACTCAATCTCAAAAACAAAATCTGTCTTAATTGGCTCCAGAGGGCTGGTGGAGGCTTTGTGTCAGCGGTGATGAGGCTCCTGATTGGTCCAGGGGCACCGCTGCCAACAGATCCTTGTTAGCGTGTCGGGGGGCCTTTGCTTGCTCGTTAGTCCGATGAACTCATTTGCTGATGGGGGGTGACATGGCCCTGTTTACCAGTGTGGAACCAAGGATGGCTAAGGGAGGTGTGTGTGTGGGGGGTGGTGGTGTACTATGAATACGTGAGAGCAGAATTATTAAGAGTCATAGTGTTTTTTGCGAGTGCACCAGACGACGTGTCAAAGAGCCTCTCAACGTCAACTTGTGTTTGCGTTTGCCTCCTTTCCCATTTGCTGCTGCAGCAGAAACCCCGAAGCTGTGGCCAGGATCCATAGCTTAAATTCTGTAAGCAGTCAAGTGAGTAACAAATGCTACGGCTCTGGTGGTCTGCACCAGGGGCTTTGGGTGTTCTTTTTTTTTCTCCCCCAATTGTTGAAACCACATTCTGTAGTTTGCGTGTCATCATTTTCAGACCCTCTGTTTCAGTGGCACCAAGATGGAAGTGAAAAATAAATTAATCAACAATGATGATACTAATAGTAATCAATATGAATAATAATGCATCTTGTATTTCAAGGTGCATAACACAGCATTCAAGATAACAAAGTAAAAAAAAAAACAGAAAATTTGCACAACCCAAGTTGGCAGTAGCGTGTGAAAGTAATTTAATATGTGAAAGCAACTGAATTAAAGCCAGTGTTGACAGCTGCGATGGAGACAGCTCTCTCAAACATAAAGCAATACATAATTCTATAGGCTGATAAGTTCACAGGCTTTTTCTTTTCTTTTTTTTTTTCTAAATGAAATCCTATCGAGTTCTCCCAATGCCGCTTGTCCCTCGTCTCGGCTTTGATGTTGATGAATCACCTCTCTTCCGCCCGCTCATTAATTTCATCACCTTATCTCCCACACCACTTCATTTGACCAAAAGGTAATAATAAATCCCTCATCCATTATCCTTTAACTGAGGCAGCCATGCGGAAATACTTAATAACAGGCAACAAATTGAACTTCAATCACGGCATTTTCCAATGATGCGCGGCACATTACGGCTCTCCGCCGGGCAAATATGCGCGCCGGCGCTCGTCAGAGTTGTACGTCCTCTCGCCATTAGTGCTTTCTTTTATTTCAGCTTCCATGAGAAATGAGGATTTTCTTGATTAGAAATGGCAGTGGCCTTGGTCCTCTTCAACCCAAGGGTCTTATCAGCCCCAATAACACACACACACACACACACACACACAGAGCCTGGCAGTGGCAAAGGCAGCTGAAAGCCTCATCTATCTTGAACAGCGCAGCGCTGCTGATAGTCGCTCCTTTAACTCTCCGCCAGTTCAATGCAGTTTCAATTAAATTTTTTTGTCACCGTGTTCCTCTGCCTGACTTTACCCGTGTTCCTGAAGTGGCTGTGGCGGGGAGAGAGAAGCTGGCTCTGCAAAGAAAAGGGGTGATGGAGAGGGTTCACTGGCAAGGACTGTCTGCAAGATACAGCAGTGACAGTCTTGTGTGTGTGTGTGTGTGTGTGTGTGTGTGTGTGTGTGTGTGTGTGTGTGTGTGTGTGTGTGTGTGTGTGTGTGTGTGTGTGTGTGTGTGTGTGTGTGTGTGTGTGTGTGTGTGTGTGTTTCTCGGCTTGGCCACAGTCGCCCGGTCCCTCTCTCATGTGTCCCTCTTCATTCCGCTCTCTTTTGGGCGTCTGACAAAGACAAACGACGGTGCTTCAGAAATGAGCACTGGCTCGGCGCACAAACAGGTTGAAGGGGGGATGAGGAGGGAGGGTAAGAGGCGGGGGTGGAGGAGGAGGAGGATGGAGAGCGTTGCAATCCTCTGCTTCCTTTGTTTTTTTTGTGTTTTTTCCCTCTTTGGCTGCGTCCTCCTGCAGTGTGCTTGGAAACTGATCTCCGGATGCATCCGAACATTTTTCCTCTCCTACAAGGCACTAATATTTTTTTTCTGGATATTTCCTTCTGGCTTCTGCAAGAGAACATTTTTTCTCTGATTTTTAATCTATTTTTATGGTGCCCGTTGTTTTCTGCGCCATAATTTTTTTTTTCTCCTTCCACCGCTCTTTGTCTTTGCTCGCTTTAAACTGTGAATAAAGTTAAGCTTTTCATCAGATCAAACTAATCACGTTTATGTATAAAATATTTAACAGAAGATATTCAGCTCTTTTATTTGTTTTTCTGGCAACAACCAACCCTTTTTTATTTTGTAGCTTCCTTGTAAATGCTAAGAGACATGTCTCAGTCTTGTAAATTGGGTTTTTAAAAAATTCCTCCTCTGGCCTGGAGCAGCATCGTCTCTCTGAGTTTGACTGATTCCCTCCCACCATTATTATTTATCACGGACGACGGCGTGGCAGACATAATTCCAGCTCGGACAATAACTCCACACCATTATAATTTGTCCAGAGGTGTTTAGAGGCTGGAGCATTACAGCGTCGATAGTTTGTCACCCGCTCTGTTCATTTTTTTCATCTGCAATGGAAAAGGCAGCTGCAGATAAGGCTGATGGACTCCGGAACACGGAATGCTATTTGCAGCATCTTTCAGGAGTGTCATCCGTCCACGGGAAAATGATATCTGGCCGCTTCCGTTACTGTCACGTCCATCTGTCGAATCAGATACGGCAACTTTATCACATCACGCCGCAGCATCTCGTTGACACCCGTCTGCAAGAGCACCCAGGAGGACGAAATTTGTCAACCAGTCTTGTTCTGAGGTCAAAGGTTACTCCCCAAAACAGGCGTTCAGGTGCAAAGCGTGGATCTCACCACTGATCAGAAGCTGTTTTTGTGAAGTATTTATTGTTTTGGGGTGTTTTTTTTTTTTTCAAACATGCCGTAATCTTGGAATAACTTTGTATGACTGTGACTCACAAGTAAAGTGTGAAGTCATTTCCTGCTTGTCTTCAAGCCTGCTAGATGACAGTTTAGCACCTAAAAAGGTGAAGAAAATTGGGTTCTCTTTTCGCACTCATGGTGGGATTAAAAAATGAAAAAACAAATATTTACACCAAATACATCAGTGCTGTTTGAGCCGTACCTTTCCTTCCCTAATGACGACTGTTGATGTTGTTTATTCCTCTGGGTGCTGACTAGCCGCCGCATACTAGCCGCGGCTGGTACCCTCGTCTCCAGCGCCTGTTATGGAAGATATGGACGCTGTCTGACGCATCTTCCACGCCAGATAATCCAAATTTAATTGAACTCCAGAGACTTTGAAGTGAGTCCGTGAGGCAGGCAGCAGGTCTTCCTCCCTGGTAGAGCTGGTGAGGGAGAGGCTGTCCTCAGCTGGCTGCTGATGGGGGGCCTCAGCTGGTTTCCTCTGCTGCCCTCTGCCCTAATGAGCCCCCTTCAACGATACACAAGCACTAGCTGGCGAGCCAACATTTGAATATTTTTGATTAATATGTGGCGTATTAAACGCACGGTTTTATTTATTTTTTTTAGCCTTCCATGGCCTTTTTAAGAGACTCTTCAGGGAGGGAAAAGCGAAGGTTAAACAAAGGCCTTGATAACAAAGCAGCGCTTTGAAGATTAGTAACAAGTCTGAATGGTATATTAGAGCGACTGAGGTTCGAGATTCCCGTCCCAGTCCGTGTGCAGCATGTACAGCTAGCCCTTTTGGCTAGTCCAGACACAGAGATCCACAAACACTAAAAATGACCTGTATTGAACCTGCTCATGTTAAACGTGCATGTCTTTCATCCTGCATTTGTAGATTTAAACACGCTGCCAGCATCTGCTTGAATATGTATAAATAATGGATAGAATGCATGGTGAACCTTAATTATGGCATATAGATTATAGAACCTGGCTTTCTATATGTCAAGACGCTTTCACTAGGTTGTCGATAGAAGGACGCCAGCAGTTGTTGCAACAGATTGATCTCCGTCAGTCTTGTCTGGAAGTGAAGATCGCAGTGACGGATCACGATTTGCAGTTGCAGAAGTTGAATCCGGTTCAAATTCGTCCACATCGTCTCCCGTTGCTTTGGCAACTGCCGTGACAAGAGTGCGGTCGACCTCTTTTTAAACTTGCACGGCTGGCGCTGCGTGTTCGTTGCCACGTCACACTGGGTGTTAATGCAGCCGAAGAATTAGTGGAACAGGAACCAGACCAGTGTGCTCGAGCGCAGTCAGATCCAGTTATTTTGAGAACTACCACAATCTTCATGGCAACGGATTAAACTCAGCCCATCAAAGCATTTTTCAAATCTGGACCTCATTAAAATATAGCATTTTTCTTCGTTTAACTCTTTTGCTTACCTCTTTGGACAGTGGACTTTTTCAAGAAAAGTTATAAAAGGACTCCTCTACTGATGTGCACCAGGGATACTCCTGCAACTCCGGCCAATATATCAACTTATTTTATGCTTGTTTCACTTTCTAAGCCATTCTGTTGACCTGCGCGCTGTAATATGGATCATTTTTTGGTGAACTTAACGTTTCTCATCGCCCTTTGTAGTGGTTGTAGGACCGATTTCCCCCCGAAGTAAAAGAATCTCTTTTTCATCGAGGCTGATCAATATAAGACATTAATCCTGCTGCTCAGGCTGTCGCGGCCTCGCCCAGTGAAAAATGATCCTACCGAGCCCCACTGCCTCCTCTTCTCTCCTCTCTTCTGCTCTCCCATTCTCTCCCCTCATCTCCTCCATCCTCCCCACACCTCCTTCCTCTGTTTTCTGTCCGTTTTCCCACCCATAAATTAACCACATTCTTGTTCCCATCTTCCAGATCCTCGCCTACACGGAAGGACTGCACGGGAAATGGCTGTTCACAGAGGTCCGGGCCATCTTTTCCAGACGGTACCTGCTGCAGAACACCGCAGTGGAAATCTTCATGGCCAACAGAAGTAAGAAGGAGCGCATTATATGTATTTTTTTTCAAACAGCAAAAGAAAAATGGTAGAAAATGAAAATGAAACATAAAAAGATGGGATTGAAAATGAGAAAGGGGAAGTGTTAATCTATTAACCCCTCCCACCTTCTTCTGTGCCTCCCCGCAGTGGCGTTCATGTTCAACCTCCCAGACGCAGCCACAGTCAAGAAGGTGGTCCACAGCCTCCCCCGCGTCGGGGTGGGCACGAATTTCGGCCTCCCTCAGACCAGGTGAGACTCTCGGCGAGATGCAGCGACAAACTGCAGCTTTGTTTGTTCCTGCCGCAGTCTCGGGGCTCCTGTCCAGCCGTTTTCCTTTGGCATGCGTGGCCGGACTGCGCCACACCTCGAGCACCAGCCCACCGATTTGTTTCCACCCCTCCGGCTGCCTCCCTCCCCCCGCCCGCCCTAATTGCCTTCACACAAACACGGGGCGCCGGTCATTTATTTATTTATTTCCGTCAGCGTGAAACAAATAGTGGCTTGTGAAGGCTGCCGGGTGACCGCCGCTGACCCTCCACATCACGTCCTGAAGCCAAGCCCCGACGTCCCTGTGCGCACATGCTGGCCCTGTTTGGGAATGGTGAAAAATGAACAGTGAGAAGAAAGTCTTGATGTGTGTTGGCTCACACATGATTTGAAGACTTTATTCCTGAAAACAGCCTCAGTCTGATGGGGTAATACTCAGTGCACAGCTGTACAAGAGGTGTAATTATGAAGTCATTGGTGCACTGCTAACCCAGTATTGGCAAACTTCACTTTTTCACACAACGGACTGAGTGTGGATTGGCATATTTAGCCCTCTGTTTACAGCCTCCTGCAAAAACTTTTGGTTTTACCTTCCTGCTAAAACTGAGGTGTGTTGGATCTTCCACACTTTCTGAAAGGGGTCAAGTCGGCCCCGAGGTGGTCTCAGCAGGTGGAATGATCTGCTAACTTTTTTTACTAAACCTTGGAGATCAATTTGTTTGTTTTGGAGACATTATTTGGAACATTTGCATCATGTTGTATTTATAATAGAGCAGACCACCAATTAGTCTGAAAAATAATCAGAGGAGTTCCCTTTTTGGTATTCCTCCCTTTGGCATGATGAGATCAGACACATTTTGTCCTGCTCATTGTGTTCTTGTTAGACTCTTGTAAGGCTACTAAGGGCTGCTAAGGCTGAAAGAATGCATGTGTTAGCCTTGATCATTAATCAGGCCAGTGTGCAGACCTGGGGCACCTTACCCTCTCTGACCTGAGTGCAGCTGCACTGGGCAGCAAAGCCCACATGCACACTCCAGCTCATTCAGCCAGCTTGACATAAAATTTTTCAAACCGTCCTTGTTTTGGGCGACTAGTATTTGTATAGTTGTGTTTTCACTTTGAGGGTCCTAATGACTGTCATCTCACACTCTGACAATGATTCATTCCATCATTTTCCTTTGTTTTAATTGGATTGGAGGTCATTTGCGTTTTTGTCCAGCATACATCACTCCCCGAGCCTCGTTCCGTGCGCGCATGCACACATGCATACGTACTGAAATCGATTCTTTGTGCATTTATCTTCTTAATTAGCCAGACTTAAAGTTCAACAGATTTTTCATTTCGATGACATTTCCATCACATCATCTAATAAGGCTTGGAGGCCCTGGGCGCTGATGAAGCTGCTCCTCTTTCTTATCACTTGACTGGCTCCCAGTGTTTCGATGCCTGTTTGTTTTGCTGTACTCCATGCAGGCGCATCTCTCTCGCCACACCGAAGCAGCTGTTCAAAGCATCCAACATGACTCAGCGCTGGCAGCGACGGGAGATATCCAACTTTGAGTACCTCATCTTCCTCAACACCATCTCTGGTGAGGCCGCTGCCCACTTGACCAGCGAGTGCACCAACACGGCCGTTGTTCCAACTTTGGCCTTATAACACTTCTTTCATTTCTCTCCCTCCGCCAGGTCGGACCTTCAATGACCTGAACCAGTACCCGGTCTTCCCTTGGGTCATCACCAACTATGAGTCAGAGGAACTGGACCTCACTCTGCCCAGCAACTTCAGAGATCTGTCCAAAGTAAGACCCTCGCACTCCTCCTCCTCTCTTTCCTGCTGCCTTATATGTGTGTTTTGGACAGTGCTGAACTGGTTAAAGTCCATTTTGTTACAGTGTGAATAAATCATGCCGGGAGATACTGCTGGCCTCTGCAGTGTCTTGACCTGCTCTTTTAGTCACTCACTGTATATTACATACCGCATACGGTGCTGTCAGCTAAACGGTGGTAAATAGTTCAGTGTTAACTCTCAAAATGGGAACCTGCTTCCTCTAAATGCAATAAGGGTGAAGCACAATCTGCATGATTAGTTGTTGATTTGTTGGGTAAAACTTTCACTGTAACTCAGCAGCTCCCACTTTTTGGCTGGTCATTTTTTGTCCATAATTCTTTCAAATTTGACCTTCCGCAACGCTCCAGGAAGTGAAGTAATACTCCCCTGCAGCTCCAGGCGTCGAGCGCAGCGAGGAAACCCGCCCTAAGATGCTCCCTGACACATAAATACACACACACACTCAAAGCTAACACCGCTCCCCCATGTTGTAAGTGGACGTGCAGTTATTTTCTCACAAGCACTCCCAATTTTTTCCACACATACACACACACACGTGGGGGAGGGGGTGGGGTGGCGAGTGGTGAGGGGGCTTAATCCTCAGACCGCCGGCTCCCATCTTTGCCGTGAACATCAGTTGTTCCTTATGTTGTCCAGCGGTGGGAGGACAGTGGATTACTTCTGGAGTGAGATGATTGAGCAACTGTCAGGCTGCTGGAAGCCAAACGACTGAATAAATCATCGGCGGGAACAAAAAGGCATGCGTTAATGGACAGAGGTCACAGCAGAGCGCGTGCATTTCGCAGTTATACTGGGACACATTTGTTCATGCCCTGGGAGCATCGCGTGTTTGGACTGGGCGTGTGCACAGAATGAAACATTTTCCAGCTATAGGTGAATCGCATTGTGTTACTGTGAAGTTGCTTTCTGGCGCAATTGCAACTAATGTATTTTTTTTTTTTGTGGGAAGGATGAAAAAGGGGCTCATTATGAAGCTGCAGGCTCTCAGCTTGTGAGCCTCATTAGGCTCATTAAGACACATCGCAAGCAGAGTTTAGACATGTAAAATTTAAAAACAAAAACCAAATCAAAAAGTATAATAGCCATAACAGCCAGTTGGTTAAAGATTTATAAATAGCATTATAAATTAAAAATATTAATTGCATTATTATACTGTTGGGTATCGTCAATATTTATTCATGCTGGAATCACTTTCATTCATCATTGTGTATCCAGTTATGCTCAAATGTATAATTTTTTAAATTAGTCACATATGGTGCATTCTCTTTTTCTCTCCCCAAATCCAGTATTGGCTCCTGTTTTGTGTCTTGTCAAAGCCATTGTCAACTATGTACCAGCTGGAAAATGCTGAAGAGTTCACCTCAGATGGTGTGACTGTTTTAAACCAGCAACGAGATCTTCTGAAAACAGCTTATTTTCTTCCAAAAGGTCACAACAGATTCTAGTTGATGGTAGAAACCATGTCTCTTTTTTTCCAACTCAACACGCCACTTAAAGGCGATGATATTTCTAGATGTCCTGATCCAGCGTGATGCAGAGCCCTGCATGTTCTCTCCCGAAGCCAGAACTGTCCATTTCCACTTACGCTGCTTCACGCCACCTCGTCATAGCAACAAAAACACTCTGGCAGTCAACACCTTGTCGCCGAGCTCCTCCTCTGTGTCTGTCGCCCTGGGCTCCCGCTGCAGCAGCCGTGTGGAGATGCATAATTTCTTTGTTTATCTGGCTTCATGTTGCCCAGTAGGCTGCAAAGTGTCACTTGTTCTTGTTGTGTGCACGCGCACACACACAGTCACGCACACACAGCCCCACAAATGCGTGCGTCGCCCCTCAGTTTATTATCTTGTGTCTGCCTCCTCCGCCTCCTCTCCTCCCGCACCGCCTTTGAGTTTGGACAGTTCAGCCGCTGTGCTCAGTCAAGCCTCACAGCCCCGGGGAGACGGCTGAAAGGAGGAGAATCAGAGAGACAATTTCAGAGCGAAAAGAAAGAAAGAAAGAAAGAGGGAGGAGGGTGTAAGAGAGAGATTCGTTGTTGCATCGGTTGCCGTCTCTTCCGCCCTCTGGATCGGAGGAGAGTGGAGGGAGGGAGGTAGTGACGGAGGGAGGGATGGAGGCAGCCAATCTTTTATTACATCTGTTTTATTCATGTTGTTGACTCACGTGTGATATCAGTTTGTAACCGCTGGACCGTGGCAGTCCGCCGTGTCTGGAAAAAGGGCACGAGCAGCGTCGCTCAGCCCCCCTCACCCCCCACCACCACCACCACCGCCACCACCACCTCTTCTCTCGCTTTCTCTCTTCCTTCCCTTTGCACCCTGATGTTTTCTCACCTCCACTGTTTGTTTCCTTTCTAATTTCTGAACCACCCTCTCTGCCGCCGCTTCACTTTCCTCTGCGTTGTTTCATTTTTTTTCTCTCCCTCTCTCCGTCTGCACCCCTCCCTCCTCACGTCACCTCGGTGGCTGTCTCGCACAGAAGCAGGTCATCCGAGAGGCCTGCAGTGACATTGAGAGGCCAAATTGCCACGAGTGTGCATGCGTGCGTGCGTGCGTGCGTGTGTGTCACACACTGTCATCATCCCTGGTACAACAGAGGCCACACACAATTTATGTTGGCCGCTGCCAGAGCCGCTCTGACCCCGGGGACTTTCTTATCATAAACTCTAACCTCGAGCTGACATCAAACGCCGACCCCCCGAGATAACGTTGTCGCCACGATAAGAACACACAAGAACTGGCTGCAAGTGCTGGAGCTCTGTGCTGTTTTGGCTCATTCTTCAAGGGATTCGTATTGGGCCTGAGTACTTCAGACTGGGGCTGCAACGATTCCTCGAGTAATTCAACTAGCGTTTAGTAATTCAAACACGTTTTATCCGATTACTCGATGAATCGATGGAATATTCAATAGAATAATCGATTACCAAAATATTTGATAGCTGCAGCCCTACGTCAGACCCTAAATATGTAAATGCTCTAGATTTACAGTAAAACTGCATCGTTTTGTCCTCTGCTTTTCCCTTTTGTTTACAAAATTAGTTTGAAATTCCTGCTAAAAACCGTTTTGTTGGATTTTCCCCATTTGTAAAGGGACAAAAAACAAAGGTGGCCACACAAACAAGCGTGTAATGAGCACCTGGCTGTTGGTACTGAGACATCAGTCGCCTTTGTGACATCACAACCAGTTTCCACAGCTGTATTTTGCAAAAGTTCCCGTAAAGGGATCTGGGGCCTTGAAGGCGTTTCTGCACCGCACTTCTGCACACTGTCACACATTTCCATACAAAAACAAGCACTACAGAAATAGCTGTGGCAGCGAAATGATTTTGATTCGTCGGTAGAGTTGTGCGGTTCCCTCTGATAACCTGGTCACTCCTATTGTTACTATTAACGGCGCTGCAGCAAACAGTTTGAAGAATCGTCGGCCCTCCCCTAACATGGATTAGGTGGCCTACATTTACACAGCAACAGGAAGGGTGAGGATTTATTGAGCTGCCCCCACCCCCACCATCACCTTTGCGCTATAACCGACTACTAGCAGCCACATGAGCTAATAGCGTATTGATTTAACCATACGCGCCCCATATGTTTATCCCCCAGGCCCTGCGCACCGTTCTCACCGTGTAAAGAGGGCATTATACATAAACACTCCATATTAAAGAGCCCGCTTTGATTTATGAGTCACGATCCGAGCGATGCTGCGGGTTGACAGGAGGAGGCGTTGATGCCTCACGTCTGGCGACCTGTCGCCGTTTCATCAGTGACGCAGCAGCTGGATCACGGTTTTGCAACAGTCCTCGGCATAATTTGCCTTCTTCCACCAGGCGTTGTTCCCCCTCTGGCGCTACAAGCAAAATTAAAATGCTTCTGGAAAGATGGGGCATCATTTTCAGTATTTTCACTCTTATTTTCTGCAATGCACTCACAACTCCTTCCTTTATCTTCTTTCACAGCTGGCGTTTTGGTCTTGAATATAATCATAATCCTCCGTCACTTTGAAAGAGGAATCTGATCACAGCTGAACTGAACTGCAGTGGTGCTTCTTTATGTCATTTTATTTCCAATGGCGCCTTCGTGGTTCTTTGAACACACCTCCGGCGCAAACCCAAGAACCGATTAGGACTAACGTGAGATTATTCTCAGATGTTAACCACCCCAGAGCGCCGCGGCCGTCGTCTTTGTCCTGCCGCTACGCTCTACTCTAATTAAAACTGCGAGATTGGATCGTTTGTCTGAGTCCTCGTCCCATCGCCGGCCTCACCCTCGCCACAACATATTAGGCCAATCTGCGCGGCAGCAGGCGCTCCATCAGCTCAGTGCCGCCGCCGCCGCCTATCGGTCGTAGCCGCTCGGAGCGCCGGCCCCGTGCACGGTAATTTACTGCAGTAAACAACAGTCAGGCTTGGTGCAAACCAAACAGCCCCCACGTGCACTCACATGCGATTCTCCCCGTCTCTCTCTGTCACTGTGGCACTCTCGCCCCTTTTTTCTGCCCCCCCTCCTTGGTTTTATACGTCTCCTCTGCCTTTTCTTTTTTTAATGAGCCGACCGTTATTAGGGCTATAAATCAGAGCAATGGGCTTGATGTATAATTCACTCTGTGTACTCACCCACCCCCCCCTCCCCCCACCCCGGTGGCCCTGAGGAAGCCCACAGTGTATCACTGTCACAGGCGGAGCCGCCACAGTGTGGTGGCACGGCGCATTTTGCTCCATAAAACGTGCACGCGCACGCACGCACGCACGCACGCACGCACACACACGCACTATTCAATAAGGTGCAGAATATATATATATATGCCCACACTAAACTGGACCAGGGGCAGGAGGCTCTGCACAATCCCTGTTTCTATCACCCCGGTTGTGCACAGATACATGTGCACGAACACCGCCCCATTACATGCACGCACAAAACAGTAGCGCGGATCAATATTAGAGCCCGGCTGTGACAGCTCCCCCTTTGATATGAAGGAGATCCAATTGATCCACTCCCTGCTCGAGCCCCTCATCCTCAAAAGGCCATCATTCCATTACCATTGATCTGTGTGTGTGTGTGTGTGTGTGTGTGTGTGTGTGTGTGTGTGTGTGTGTGCGTGCGTGAGAGAGAGAGAGAGGGGGAGAGAGAGAGAGAGAGAGCGATTAAGGTGGGGCTGAGAGAATGAGGCACAGCCAGTAGAAGACTCATAAAAATTGAACCAGCCTGAAAGTGATTTCTATAAATGAGTATTTAAATAATGGCCGGGCAGCTCGGGGTTATTGGTTCTGCAGAGCGATGGAAAATTAATGCAACTTAACCATTTTTTTCCTGCGCTGCAAATAGCACTGGTGACCAGTGTATTAGTTACATATTAATAAAGGCGGGGATTAAAGGGACCCGCAGCCTGGCTATTGATATTTGGAGGAGGCGCTCTTTCGTTGGAGCACATTAGTTTCCTCTGACAGACTGCGGCTGCAGGGGCTCCATATCACAGCCTCTAAAAAACAGCACTCTGTGGGAAAAAGGATTGATCTGCGTCTGAGGGGAAGCATCATATAATATTCATTTGTGATTGCACAAAGGTTACCAGTTTCATTTGCCGCTCCCCCCTCACTCCCCTCGCAATGCTGCAGAGAACGTTTCCCCGAGTCTGAATCCCATCATGTCCGCCGGTGTGCTTCGAAATCACCGCCGTGCTTGTGATCATTTTCTCCCCCTTACATTTCAATAAATCCCAGAGGTAAAAGTTGTGTTCTTCTTCTTTTCCAATTCCCCCCCTCTCTCCGCAGCCTATCGGCGCTCTGAACCCAAAGAGGGCGGCGTTCTTCTCGGACAGACACGACTCCTGGGAGGACGATCAGGTGCCCAAATTCCACTACGGCACCCACTACTCCACCTCCGGCTTCACCCTCATGTGGCTGCTTCGCATCGTAAGTGCAGATGCGTCGCCGTTATGAAGTAGTTCATTCTGGGTTGTGGCACACACCGCCGCATTTTATGGTTGAGCGCAGTCCTGTGCTATTTGTCAAATGAGGCATACACAAGTTCTGGATTTATTTTAGTCCTTTTCTGTTCATTGGTGTTGCTTGTTGCCATCACTTCACGCTGATGAGATGTTGGCCCCTGAGAAACTCATTTACGATATGAAATGCAGGAAATGTTTGAAAAATACCCTGAATGCCGAACGCATTATTCTTCCTCTTCATTGTTCCATCTGTTTATTTTTGCTGTACTTACCACACTATGAAAAACATGAACCTTCCACGCCAAGGTAGACAATTACTGAGGGACGCTGGGTATCGCTGTAATTTGACTGGGTTCTGAGGAGCATATTCGGTGCACGCAGGGCAGTGGTGTGCTCCCTCTCGGCTGTTGAATGGATGCCATCAATCTTTCCATACTGCACTCGGGGGAGAGGGAGGTTACTAAGTTTCTCCAACATGCAGTTTTCTCCTGTTATTGTCCCGGTAGCTCGCTGTCTCAGCGACTCCCAGTGGAGTTACCTCATTGATCCCTGCACATCATTAGTGGGCTTACTGCAACAAAGCCACTTTACCAGAAAGGCCTCGGTTAAAGATCAAACCTCACATCAGAGCGTAACTGAAAACTGTGCAATAAACGTAAACAATTTCACTGCGGTTTGTATTTATATATATATATATATATATATATATATATATAAAAATATATCTATCACCTCATCCCACTCTATTGTTGCGAAAGTGACGCGGTTAGAGCTTTTTAAGCAAATAAGCGTTACGTCATTTCAGGCTCAATTTAATTAGCTCCCCCTCAGCATAACTTTGGGCCTCAGCATATTGTTTTCCACGTCACTTGGGGCCTGTCGTGCCAGAGAGACCGCTATTGATCTGTCCTAACAAGATTATACGCGATTAGAAATGCATCAGTTCCGCAGTCGCATTGGCTATTGAAGCTCGCCGACATCGTTCTCATTTCGCCCGCTTCACTGTCGAGAGTGCAGATTGTTAATGGGCTTGTACAGAGAGCAGATTCTGGTTTAAATCTGTTGACATAGCGGTTTGTTATGCCAAGAGGCTGAAACACAGGCTTGCATTGTGTGTTTGTACAAGACAATAAGGGATTGTGTTGCCAGTTCCAAGGGGGAATACTCCTGGGCTGAAGTTTCTAACCTTTCTCCTTCTCAACAGGAGCCCTTCACCACGTTTTTTCTAAACTTCCAAGGAGGGAAGTTTGACCATGCTGACCGCACCTTCTCCTCAGTGTCCCGGGCCTGGAGGAACTGCCAGAGAGACACGTCTGATGTGAAGGTTATCTGACTCATTCTCATATGACTTTGCTTCTTCTTCTCCTTCTTCTCCTTCTCCTTCTTCTCCCTCTCGTTCTCCTTTTTTTTTCAGAAGTCGCACTTCTTTGATTCTAAGTTGGTTGACTTTTAAGAATGCTTTAGGGTAAAAGAAATAAAGAGCTGAGCAATACAGGAGAATAAATCCCCGCTACAGCGTCCTTGCACACAAAGACGAAAAGATTTGCAAAGAGAAACGTCCAGTCAGTACCAATCATTGTCCCGAAGCAATGAAAGCTTCCTGGTCTTCTGATCAAAGCGTTTGGATAATCCTCATCTGTCTCAGCCGTCTGTCTCAGATTCAGCCAGCTATAACCTGGACCTGAATCCTCGCCCTGTTGGGCCCCCGAACTCTGCTGAGCTGCTGGATCTGTCCTGCAACAGCTCAGGTCATTCTTGCTCGGCGGGCCCTTGAACACCAGCGCACCCCCACCCTCCCAATCCAACACTTTTAACTGCTCCACTAAAACATTTACGACTACAGTCAGACATTTTGTGTCAAAGCTGGGTTTCGCTTGGTCTCCTGGAACCGGGTCACTGGCGAGGTCTGGAGAGGGAGGAGAACCGGGCCGGTGTTTGGGGGGAAAAAAGGGCTTTTGACGCTTGATTGCGTTTACCACCCCCTTCAAATCCTGCCGATAAAACATATGGATTGTGTTACGGCGTCACTGGCCAACGCTTGATTGCAAAAGCCCAACAAGAGCCCTCGTTTGCTCTCCCAGTCTAGACCTGTCAGTGCGGATCACACTGTGAGAGCTCAACCTCAGATCAAAACAAAGGGGAAATCTGCTCTCTGTCTCATTGTCCCCCCGGAATATTTTGCATATTTTGACTGAAGGTCCGTCGACTTTATCCACTCCAACGCACATATTCACTGCCCCGCCAATGGAGGAATTAGCCAGGAGATGTATCAATTTAGTATGCTAAGAACACCATTTAGCGTTTGCACCGGAGCAATTGATAGGAACCCTCTGCCCCTGCCAGAGGGCAAAAAGTCCCAGTGTTTTCATACCGTACTGGTAAAGAAGGGGGTGATAATGGGTTACAACACCCAGATTCAATGTGTCTCTAGCCTGGGTGACGCTAGCATGACCTCTGGTCCCCAATCCCCTGACCCCCTGGCTTAAGCCCAAAGGCATCGGAGGGGGAGAGGGAAGAGCCGAGGGTTTAGAAGTAGCAACAGTGGAAGTGCAGCAGCGAAGCCCAGAGGCAGGAGCCCCTTCCAGTGACCCATGACAGGACAGGATTGGGGATCAGAGGGGGCTGGCCTCTGACCAGGCTAGAGCAAAAGGGGCCAGTGCACATTATGGCCCATGCAAAGGAGGCTCGAGTGTTGGGGAGCAAAGCCCCGAAGGTTTTGCGCAGGGGTTGTGTGTGTGTGTGTGTGTGTGTGTGTGTGTGTGTGTGTGTGTGTGTGTGTGTGTGTGTGTGTGTGTGTGTGTGTGTGTGTGTGTGTGTGTGTGTGTGTGTGTGTGCGCGTGCATCCTGCCACCTCCAGCTCAAATTTACGCCGGGCTGCGGCCAGTGAACCTGGGTGAGCTGCTGCACTCGTTAAGGGTTTGACCTCTTAGCTTCAGGTCAGGTTTTGTGGAGTGAAGGGGTTTCAGAAGTGAGGTACCTTTTATTGGACGTCTTCACCCCGTCTGACGATGGCTGTGCTATGCAGCTCATCTAAAGAAAGGTTACGTTATGGATGAGATGCATTTGTGTTTTTTTTTTTAAATGACCAAGCTTTTTTCTTTTCTTTTTTCAGGATTTTGCTAATGTGAAAGTTCTGTCCAGTTGTGCTTGCAAGGCAAAAATACAACTGAAAAGTGCTAACACACTTAACGCAGTTAATGCACTATGCAGGCTGCCTCCAGTAGACCTGATATGCACATATGAGCACTTTCAGTCACATACTCCAAATGTAAAGCCAGCACAGTAGCATTAACTTTTGCATCAGTGTGAAAAATTTGAGATTCAACAAACACTGATGGACTTTGGAGATTTGTGATTTTCCAAACTAATATTAGAGTCAAAGCCATGCTGAGCCATAATTAGTCAATCACAAACAGGTTTTGTTCACTGTCATGTCAAAGGTTTAAAGTTCAATACGGTTTTCACACTTTTATTACCGTTTGTGAGAGCCATCCAAGAATTGACAGGCATCCTGGTCCACTTGTGTGTTTTTCTGATCACAGCGAGACACAACAATAACACGGCAGTTCAAACATGAGCGGCTGTATGGATTTGTCCCCATGTTTTTGACTTAAAACTCTGTCTCCTTGTTTACTCTCATTGCGGCAAGTTCTGCTTTGTTAAGAATGACAAATGGCAAAACATATGGGATTACTTCCCTTGTCATAACTGCATTTCTCCCCGCTATCTGCCAATTTGTGAAAATGCTTTGTGTTGTTTGGGACAGTCAAATAAAATCATCATAGTTAGGAAAGAATTTGGCCTACTTGTTGCAGAAAACCCCTTTTCTGCCGCTCAAATCCAAACAAATCAAACGAGAACACTGGGATAGTCGGGAACCGCAGCCAAGTGAACTCTGAAGGTTTTTGGGAAGGCCAGAAACACAAACGCTGGAAGCAGACAGTCACTCAGAAATGAAGTTTCCATCATGGTCTAACTTGTGAAATAGACACAAGTTGCAATTTTTTTTTCTTTAAAAAAGGAATGGCTTCAGCGTCTACTTCTGTTCTGGCTCATATTCAGTTTTACAATTCAAGCCTTGTCACAGTTTAAAGCCTCACATCAGTTGTCTGGCAGGTGTTAGTGGCCTGTGTCGTCTTTCTGCATTAGACTCCCATAACTTTGATTTTATCAGTCTTTTGCATTGTGAAATAAAAAGAAAAAGGTTGAATGTGAAAGTGCAAGTTTCACCGCGTGACTGTGTTCTGGACCCCTGCAGGAACTGATCCCAGAGTTCTTCTACCTTCCCGAGATGTTCGTCAACGCCAACAGTTACAACCTGGGTGTGATGGAGGACAGCACCGTCGTCTCCGACGTGGAGCTGCCACCTTGGGCCAAGAGCCCCGAGGAGTTTGTGCGCATCAATCGCGTGGTAAGAAACAAACTTCATTCACAATTTTGATGTTGTTGTTGTATGTGTGTGTGTGCGTGTCATCGAGCATTCATGAGGTTCCAGAACTGTGAAGTGAACTTGGCTCCTCTTGCATTTTCTCGGCGAAACGAATAAAATGATGGTTCGGATTTTTCAAATCTAATCCTATTTTATCCACAACTGACATATTTTGTAAACACAAACGCTCATTTGTTTTTTTTGCCTGCCTCTCGTTCCCCCCTGGTTGCATAACCCGGAGCGGCTTGCCAGAGGTTTGCTGCCCCCACCGTTTTTTTTTCCTGGGAATGCTGATTCAAAGAGACAGTGTTATTTCCTGATCCTCTCCCAGTTCTTCCTGTTACTCGAGCCTCTCGCTCCTCCGCGGCCGCATTGCTGCGTCGGCAAAGTGATCCAACATCACCTCACCTTCCGCCCCCATGGCCCCGCCCCCCCCACTCCACCTCCCCAACCCACCTCTCCTCTCCATCCCTCTCTTCCTGCTTTCCCTCGTCCCACAAACACATCTGGTGCACGCTCGTGTTTGAACGTGTGTGTGTGTGTGTGTGTGTGTGTGTGTGTGTGTGTGTGTGTGTGCGCGCGTGTTTGATCGTGTTTGTGTGCACAGACATTATGTGGTATCCTGTTTCTGATCTCCCCTTCCTGCCTGCTTGGCTGCAAAGCACACGTATTCTGTGTATACGCATGTCGGATGTCAGGCTTGCTGTCTTTTTTTTTTGTTTTTATTACGGGGGGATGATTTTTTTTCGCTGATACACACACACACACACACACACACACACACACACACACACACACACACAAAACTCACGCACACGCATTCACTGTACTGGAAAACCGGAGCAACTGTTTGGATCAGGTTACCCTGCACTCATCCAGCAGGTCAAAAAGCAACAGATAAATCTTCTCTTTGTTTTGTTGATGGGGTAAAATGTCTGTGGAGCTTTTAGCACTTCAGCTTTTCTATAATAAATAGTCAATTTCCCTCATTACGACACTTTAATTTGCTGGTTATCATTGGAAAACGCTTTCTTTTTTTGTCCCTAAAAAGAGCCTAAATTACACCCAACCCAATATTTTCATCATTCAACTCAGTAATTGAAGTCAATCCCGTCATTTGCCACTTTCCCTTTCATCAGCCTGCCGGGGCTTTAACCAGACGCCCACAGTAGTAATGGCTGCTGATGAGGCCGGGTGTGCTCCGTGACCTGTGCAGTCTTGCGGTTGGGCTCTGCTAACCAGCTCGCTGATATGACCAGGACCCCCGTCATTAATCACACACTTCCCCACTCTCACTTTCTCTCTCTCTGGAGTTGTTGGTCGAGCCCAAGTCGGGGGCGGGGCTTGTGTGGTGGCAACGGCAGCATATTTAGTCAGAGGACAAGGTCATATGTCGTAGAGAGGGTCGACCGCATGAACTTTTGTCGAACTAAACTAATGTCTTCCGGCCAACAAAGCCAGACACTGTGATCCAAGACAAATGTTCAGTTCAATAATCACACGTTCTGTTGCCTTGCATTTGACTTTGCATCTTTATTTATTATCACCCGCATTTTCCAGACATCAAGTAGGCCCAGTCATTTAAGAGACGTAATTCATCACTGCATTAGAAATATTGAGTTTGCTGATGATCAGCATGAGAGTCAGATGCAGCTCTGCCACGTCATGACCTCGTACCTCCCTGCTTCGCTGTGTTTCTAGTTTTTCACCCCGCACTCCCTATGTAAATATTGTTTTACGTGCAGAAGTAGAACATTTCCCACCTTTTGAAATATTCATAATCTGGATGATACCGTTGTACGTACTAAAAATCAGTGGAAACCATAATGCAGGAGAAACCAACTCCTCAGCATCTCCGCGTTAATGTGCTTTGTGCGGCTTCCAGCTCAAAGCAGCTCTTCACTGGCAGTGTAAGTGCAGCAGCCATCTCCACCACCAGCTCACTAAATTTCTTGCTTTTTCCTTTGTGCCCAATTTAGTGCAGCAGAGGCAATTTGAACGATCCAAACTCTTGCTCCACCTCCAGCTTTTTTTTCCTGCTGCCTTGAGGCTAATAAAAAAAAAAAAAAAACAATCTGGGCTCTTAGCCGTGTGCAAATTGAGGTATTGATCAGGCCAGCAGGCAGGTGCAGCTGCGAGGAAACGCTCTGAGGTTCTTGGTTTTCATATTGCAGCTGTGAATATCAGGGCCATCGACACACACCGTGAATTTCTACCTCCGCTTCAACTGCACATGTCCCGTTGGTAATATCCCGATGCAAACTTATTCAGGTTGATCTGCTCCTGCTGGACGGTTTGCATTTCAAATGAGAGTCTCATCCAAATACACGTCGATAAAGTGCAAAAATAATTGAAAAAAGAAGCTGTTGCCGTCCGAGAGACCTCGATTTTGTGCTTGAAAGAGTCGGGAGAGACCCGAGCAGCCACTGGGCCGCGGACCTGGAGGACTCGAGGACGTGTGGGTGGACAGGTCTCCACCGGTGACGGATAGCTGGCATTAGAGGGTGTCAGCTGGCAACTGTGCCACGGCGCCGAGAGAAATGAGCGCGGCGGAGACTGCGGAGAGGCAGAATGAAAGAGTTAATGGGCTGTTTGGCTCTCGTTAGCTCGTCTGCTGCTAATGGCCCCGGAACACACGGATAGATGGCAAGGGGGAGAGGAACACTCACACACGCAGAGAGAGAGAGAGCGCGCACACAGGTTCACACACACACACACAGACACACACACATGCGTGTGCCTGCTGTCTCCACTCTGGTTATGAGTCCTAGATGATTAACAGCTAATTAGGGCCCAATCTGGAAAGGCCATTAAAATCCTCTCACAGTAAAGGATCGTGCCGCCGCATGGGGGGAAAAAAAAGCAGCAGTGTGTTTTTGTTGTTTGTGACTGAGAAGCTGCACGGTTTGTTATTGAAAAAAGAAAAAAAAACAGAAAATTCCAGATGGGGATGTAAACATGGCATCAAACTGCAGCCTGGTTTAGATTTGTCCGATGTTGGAAATGTCACAGTCCATCACCTGTGTTTGGTAAAAAACAGCGTCTTATATGGCGAGAGATAAACTGAGTCTGTGCCTACACGCTGTGTTGTTTAAACTCCTAATTGCACAGCAGAAAGCTCCAAATTGGATTTGCATGACGAACACTGGGCTTCGAGAACTACTCGCGGGAGACGAGCGGCTTAGCGCCTCCAGAAGTCCTGGTGCGCTGCAGTGCGCTGCAGTGCGCTGCAGTGCGCCATTGTAAAGGCCAGTTCCTAAATTTTTCATGGGGCACCCACGCAGGCGCACATCGACACCTCAGGAACTGGGATTCTAAGGCGGCATGCCGGAAAGTTCAGGGGCTGCTTGTTGTTTTTGCTATGGGGTCAGAGGAGAGGTTAAGAACTTGATCCCTCCTCCAGCAGATAACTGAACGTACCTGGGCCCCGGCAGCCACTCTGACATTCCGCTGTATACAAGCACGTCTCGCACCTCGGCTCTGCTGCACGGTAGCTTTCACAGCATGTGTGCACGCTCGTGCTAGAGTATGTCTGTGTACCTTTGCGCTCTTTGTCAGACTGGCTATGTTCTTCTGCAAAGACAAAACATTTGCATGAAATAGAATGGAATAGAAAATTCTCCAATAATAAATATCTATATTTGCATGGAACACATGGTGCATATCTCCAGTGGCCCAGGACGTGGATCTGCTCTGGGTTTTATGAAGCAACTCAGTCATCACGGCTGGTTTTAAAAGAAGTGAGATCAAGTATGACATTAGCCAACAGGGATTAGCATTCTCATTGTTTGCAGTGTGCTGTCTCACCATTAGAGGCTGCTAAATCTTACACACAGGACCTTTAAAGTTTCCTCACTGGGTCGAGACGTTATCTTTGAAAGACATTAGATTTACAATTACAATATTCTGAAGAAAAAGATTGTTGATATTTGACGGCTAATGCATGTGCTTGTTGTAGATCCACTCATTGAACTTTGCGACAGCCATCAGTGGGGTCACAAACTGACCTCCATTCCCTCCCAGCAGCAGCAGCAGTGGCCTCTTGTCTTTTCCAAACTGCTGCCAGCTGGTCGTGCTGCACCGTTAAACTGACTGCAGTCGAAGTTGGGATGTGGCAATTATACAGCACACAAGAAGTTATTTGTAACTTAAATAAATGTGTGTCTGTGTATAAACACTGCTGCTGCCGGTGTGTGTTCGTATGTGAGCGAACGCAGCGTGTTTGTACACAGTGTTCAGATTCCAACAGCAGCAGCAGCAGCAGCAGCACCAGGTCGACAGGCTTCGTCCCCGTCGACCTGCTGCTGCTGGCAGGAAAAGCACCCACATCCGCATATGGAGATGATTTAGAGCCAGGTACGCCGAGAGTCAACAGAAAAGAAGTGTGGTGCAAAAGTTGCAAAGCTGAGGTCACTCTTTACAATAAACACTGTGACAAGAGTGTCGGCTTCGAGCTTCAACTTCCGTCTGTTTAGGGCCGCCCGTGGTGGGCGAGGAGGAAAGAGAGCCAACGGCTTCCTTCTCTCCCAACAAGACACAACACAGCAGGGTGCCAGAGCGCTTCTGTCCCTTGCCCCTGCAACCTAACTCATCCCTCACCTGAAAGGGAAATGCCCTTCACACAATACAAAGTGATTCCTTATTTTAACTAAAGATATAAAGATAAAGACTAGAGATTTTAACACAATATGTGCAGAATCAACGTGAATGAAATTATTTTACTTGACTAAATAAATCAAAAAAAAAAAAAAAAAAAAAGTTGTCCACAAAAATAAAATTGGTCTTAAAATATCTAAGAAATCTCAACTGTTGTCAACTTCAAACCTAAATCAAATAAAAAAATAAATCTTTCAAACCAAAGTGATGACACTACAACTGTTAATATTTGCTTGCATACACTGAATCTTTAAATGCCTTTATTTTTAGCTATAGTGTACAAATGTTTCCCCAACAAATTAATATAAATTATTTAAAATTAGATGTCTTAAATTGTAAAGTAAAAATTTGGGTGTTCTTCTATATGTTCAGCATTTCTTGATTTACTTTTATTTATCATTTAAATTGATATTATTAATTAATCAAGACCTTGTATTTCAAACTACCTGGCACTGCATTTTTGAGAGTTGAATGGTTTATTTGATCTGAATGTTAACTATGAGAATAGCAAATGGTTCAACACCAGTACTGTTTACTGCACAGAGGTTTAGAGTTGAATGGTTTGTTCTTGTTAACTATGAGAACATGACAACACAGTACTGTTTACTGCACAGAGGGGAGTTTACAGTATATGTTGTGCTAAGAAATGTTTTTTAATTTCTCCATTGGATCACACATTGATTAAATGGCACCTGTAAACCTTGCCTTCATCGAGTGTGTCCACTTTTGTTAGGGAAGACTTGAGACTGCACACTACACCTCCAGCCCTGATCTCCTCCACGAGGTGCACTCACCCTCTCACCCTTTTAACTCCAAGGAGGCCATTTGCTGCTCGGCGGCTCCCATGTTTGGTTCCTCTCCGTCATCTGAGCTCTGGCAGCGCTGCTGACAGACCTGCAAACCACACACATGGGAGAGCTGAGCACCGCATTACTTTTGGCCCTTTCTTTTCGCCTCTCAAGCGTCTGCCCACTCAGAGCAGCGCGCGGAGACGTCAGGCGGGCTGCCCTCGCAGAGCGAGTGGGAGAGTCCGCTCTTGTCTAATGGGTTCGGCGCAGTGAGTGATGGGTCACAAGTTCAAGCGGAGTGCTAAACTCACTGAGAGCCCAGCACTCCTGAGCTCTCCACCGACACTCATGCGAGCCTCCTCATGTGCTGCACCGGTGAAATTAAAGTCATTATTAGGGGCTGGTAGACCTGGTCCACACCTTTGTGAATGTTTGAAACAGCTTTTCCTATGGCTGTGATGGAAAACCTTCTCACAAAAGCCCTCTTGACTCTTACCGTGTGGACAGGAAACACTTGCCGCTTGATGATTGATGTCGTCTCTTGAATGTGATGTTTGGTCACGCAACCTTATCAGCTTTAATTCCAATACGAACAGCAGATGAATGACTGAGCCAACCTAAGTGATGCTAGTTTTAACTTTTCTGACGGGACTCTTTGCATGTGTCCTGATAATGTACATCAACTCTCCAACTACACCCAAGACTGCACTGAGTGTCAGGTGGCATTTTCTTCCCCCTCTAAGTCCCTTTGTCTTTCTAGTTCTAATCTGTTGAACTGTGCCATTTCCACTTTTTCAGGTTTTCAATTGGCCAATTTGCCTGTGTGCTTAAATGCGACATGGCGGTTTGTTTACGCTTGACATCCTGCATATTAGATTGAAAGTGGATGAGATAATTTTGAAATACCGTTTTTCTTCTTGTTCGTTTCTTCAAATTGCAGAAGGCTGAGAAAAAAGACTTTTCAAAAATGCCTTTACAAGATGGAACGAGACTTCAGTGTTTGATGGTGTGTGTGATGTTCCTTATGACTTGATACCATATTTGTATATGAAACTTTTGCAGCCGCAGCCAGGACCTCTTTAGCACGGGTTCCATCTTTTTCTTTGCCAAATCGAGGAGTTTCAGTGTTTAGTTTTGACATGAGGGCGGGGGGGGTGAATAACTGTGTACCCCTTTTGCCAAACAATGCCTGCGACTGATTAAGAACCCGAGATTTAAGCTTCTCTGCACGACACGTTCAGGTTCTTATGTCATTGTTTGTCAGACATAATTCTGTGAGCCCTCAGCAGTAATGCTCTTTTGCAGCTCAAATGTCCTCTTGAGTAGCATGAGTGCAACTGTGACTCAGACGCTCGCTGGAACTATACACTCAACTGAGGTTCAGCGCCAAACCTTCTCATCCTGCTGCAAATATATTTAGTCTTCAACATGCATACATATACTGTATATATGTTAAATGAGTGACATGGGCTCCTATAAAGGAGAATTTGACCTGACGTGGAGGAGTAGCCTGAAAATGCTTGGTTCCATTTTAGGTTAAGTGACGACTTGTGACGTTTTTTGCTAACTTTGCACTTATTTTGAGGAATTGTTTCAACATGTCGTAGTTGCTCATGAAGGTCCGATGTTACAAATGGTCCAATGGATTAGCAACGATCCCCCCTGATAAAAACATTTCTCTTTCTTTGAAAGACAGAATTTGAGACGGCAGCCAATTCCAGGTTATCTCATATTTAACCATAGATTCTGTTTTTATTGGCCAGTTCTCTTCAGTTCTGTCAGTGATCCTGCGATTGTCCACATCACTGAAGCCCACTGGTCTGTGCAGTTTGATATCTCCACTATGGCAGGTTACTTTTAAAACGTCAAATTCCCCTTTGCTAGTCTGAAGTGAATGATCTGGGCAGGTTCTGAGAGCTCAGTCTGTGTTTTTGTTGCTCCATGTTGCACGACTGTATAACTTGTGGCATTCCGCTTATGTTCTCAGTCAAAATAGAAGTGATATTCTTGTTGTGGGCGGGATCTAAGAGGACAATTGTTTTCTATCCCCTCCGCACATACCTGTTATTGTTCTCTAAAGCCGTGATTCCTGGCATTCGTAAAATAGCATTTGCCTGTTTTCACCAAATTTTTGTGGTGTCCATATTCAAAGAATGAAAAATGACTCCACCGTTATCTACAATCTTTCTTTGCGTCTGTTGTGTGCTAACGTCTAAGCTTTTGGGGGCCACTTGTGTGTTCTGCTTGGCTTGCCGGCGGTCAACGTGGACTTGGCCCGGCTTTAAACCTGAGAGACGGAGGTTCCCCCCAGCCCTCGGCCCTCTAATTCCATATTTGAACTCTTGACGGTGACCCGGGTCACGCAGGCCTCCAGCTGTGAATGTGGTCAGCACACAGAAATGTTGCCAGCAGAGGTAAACATCTACATGGCTGCTCAGTGCTAACAGACAGATGTCATATTGGAATGAGCCGTATCACCTTTAGCCAACCCCGACCCCTCCGAGCCCCCATCCCTCGTATATACTCACAATGGGATGGCTTTGAAAGGCCATCTCTGAAGTTTGTCAACTTGATATGCTGACAGCCTCCCACACTTTGAAAAGCGACGTCATCAGGGCAGAGCGGCCCGTAATCCCACCACTTTTGATGGAGGGAAGATGAAGGGAGTCGTTTAAGTGCTGCATTTTTGCCCCCACCGATGGATGAAATGGGTTTGAGATTCGTGTAACATCACTCATAACGTCACTCACGCTCAGACTTTTTTTTTCTCATTTTTTTGAAGCTATTGTTTTTAACAACCCAGCAGCCGTGCGTGTGTATAAATACAGAGGCAGGCCGCTACCCGTAACCCCCTTCCAGCGGATTCAATAACTCCGGACCACCAGCGACACACAGAGTCAAAGATGGCGGCTGTTTACGCTGGTCCACGCGGCGCTCTGTAATCAGGCCGCTGCCGGGGGTTGCACTCGACGCCGTTCCCACCAGCTTCCACGTCCCTGAAAAAAAAAAAAAAAAAGCCCCGAAGGAATTCACGTGTGAGCTGAGGTAAACCACCGCAGGAGTTCCCGTCCCCTCCGAGCACCGTCGAGACACCGACGCTGATGACGGATTGAGTGAAGACCCTCGAAACGTCGTCCAGGCCGGCGCGGTGTAACTGAAGACAGTTCGCCATGTTCGCCCAGCACTAATCTACTCCCCCGGCGTCCTGCGCCTTAATGCGTTGTCGTTGGATGGGAAGAAGGAGCGTGTGGGGGCAGCGGGGATGGTGGAGTGGGGGGGGTTATCTGGCTAATGTCAGGCCGTGCTCACTGTAGGGGTATTGTCATGCATGAGGCCAGACATGTTTACTGTGCGCTCGGTGTTTTACGAGCTGCCCCCCCCACCACCACTACCGTTCCCCCTTAAAACCCACCACCCCTCCCCCGCCCGCCTCCTCGTCTTCGTCCTCCTCTGCGATGATGTAATGGAGGAGGCCGGTGAGAGCCTGAGAAATGGAATGATCTACTGCCGCTGACATGCTCACTCACTAATGTTGTCCTTCTCCCTCCTCCTGCACTTCCACGTGCTTACGTCCACTCCGCCGCTGCCAAAAGTCCAAAAAGTTTTTTTTGTTAGGATCATTAGTCTGTTTTTAGACATCATCTCTCTTTGCCTCAGAGACTCGCGCTGTTGTCCTGGTTTTATTTATAGCAGCCGCCGTCTTTGCCCCCTCGTCCTGCCATAAGTTAATGCGTTCAGCCAAATCCGTAAAGCAACAAGTGTTTAATTTTGGGTTGTGTATTTTTTTGTAAGGAAATATACAGATATATTAAAAATGGCAAGATTTCAAGAGTTTGGTTGTACAGTTGCATTAAGTCAAATCTTAAACACTGACATTAACCAGCTAATGTCAACATGATGTGTGGAACAGAATGGATGGAGGCCACATGATTAATATGATGTGGGTGGAGGGAGAGCTGGGCTACTTTGTTTCAGGTTTTTCTTTTATTTGTGACATTCAATTGAATTTTTGATGAGTCATTGATCAAATGCAATGAGTGAATTAAGTTTCAGATCCTGCAATCAGGAAACAGCAGTTTGTGTTTGCCTTCTAAGAGTCACGCGCGCGCACACACACACACACACACACACACACACACACACACACACACTCATTCATCCTAATCATCTCCACGCTACATGTGCCGCCTCTGCACCTTTGGACAGTTCAACCATCTGAGACAACAGTGTCTCCTCTGGACAGCTATCCAAATATGCTCTCCTCTCTCCTCTCAAGTCCACTTTCTAATCAGCTCCCTCTGTTGACTCAGCTACACAGTAATCATGTCTCGTAGTCGTGCGTGGAGATACAAGCGGCAGCTTGTCAGCCGTTCAGTGTGAAGGCGGACGGATGTCGAAACTCTCCTGGTGCTCATTCACTGTGGTAGACACATGAAAGAACATCTTTCAATAATATATATATGTATATATATATATATCTGTATACACACACACAGACACACACCCATCCTCCTCAGTCAGTATTGTTTACCTCATTGTCTGCACTGTAAACGGGGTTACTTATTCCTCTTGTGCACCCTGCGCTGTGCTGTGGTTGTCTGGATAAGAGCAGATCCACTCTGGCATGTTTGTTTTGGGGGGGAGATGCTTTTCCAATCACTGCGACGTCCCTCATCATTTTTTTGCCAGAACTTGATACTCCTCCGTCTCATAGGAAGGAGTGAGCGCGTCGGAGTTTCGGGTTGCGTGGGCTGCCGACGGCCTCCGTTGACCCCCGGCCAGAGCTCTCGCTGTTGTGACCTGTCTAATTAGCCGAGCGGGGGAGTGGGGGGTGAGGTGAGGGTGAGCCCAGGCGAGGGAGCAGCCTTCTGGACTAGGTTCTCTTGACGGGGCTGTTCAGCTGTGTGGCAGCTCCGGGGCTCCTATTCCTGATGTGACCTGCTGCCTTGATTCCCGCCACCCTGGCCGGCTGGGGAAGAGGCTCTTCCTCCGGCTGGCAACAGGCTTGGCCGTGCTTCAAAACACACACTGGGCGTCTCATTTATAACCAGCTAATAAGCGCTTTAATCAGAGCACTTGTCAGCCTGGGAGGGAGGCGAGGCTGGAGAAGTTGATCCAGAAGGATCAGATGACTTTGGGAAAAGCTCACCGAGCAGGAGGAGAAATAGAAAGGGAAAATAAAGAGGGAGGAGGAACAGCGAGTGGAAAGAAAGATGCATTTGCAGGTGAAAAAAATCGAGTTGCACCTTTACAGCAGATGGCGATCTGGCGCTTAAGGCTTGTTTTTGTGATTTTGCGTGATGATAAAAGACAATATGTTTTATTTTCAGTTGTCTGTCCTCTCTGATTTTCCTCTCTGATGGACAGTGAACTCCTCTGTTCTATTCTAAATAAGTTTGACTGCACAAAACGTGTGTGTGTGTGTGTGTGTGTGTGTGTGCGTGTGTGTGTGAGAGAGAGAGAGAGAGAGAGAGAGAGAGCTGCAAATTGTGTGTTTTTCCCTCCCCGGGTGGAAATGCGTTATTTTCCCCTGTTATACATTCAGAATGCGCTCCTCAGGATGTTTTGATCAGCTCGTTCTGACGCAGCCGTCGTAGGATATACAGACCTGACAAGTGTTTGCTTTATTCATCTGTAATCGATACAAAAGAAAACAGTCTGCCGCTGACAACAATCTCCCAGTGACATGTGCATTCTATTACACTGGGGAAAAAAACCCTCGGCAGTACACGCACACCACACCTCTCTACAAACGTACACTCGCATCAACAATGGCATGCAAATGAGCGCATTGATTTGTTAAGTGGCATTTTAACATGCTCACAGACAGCTCTCCATAAGTCCTTAAAAGGGTTCTTCAGAGCCAATGAGGGGAAAAGAGGAGAGAGAGAGCATTCAGTGTCACCTCGTTAAAAATGGAAGTAAAATCCAGCTCAATCCAGACCATAAAGCCGACCACAAACCGCAGCCAGGCTCGGCAAAGTGCGGAGCGCAACTCCTGCAGCCATCTACGGCGCTCGCAGCCACTTTTACTTTTAGCTTTCACTGAAAAAAAAAGATGAAGTCTGAAGTCGGGCTGGACGGAGATGGAATGAGATCACGTCAACTCCTGTGCAGAGTTTGAGGAACCCGAAAAATAGAAAGCGACAAAACTCCTGCTCCACCGACTTGCGTGATCGCAACCACTGGTTCCGATGTTTCGAAACTGGATCACGTGCCCTTCAAAATGCAGGGTGGCGATGAGCGTTATCTGCAGGAGGCCAACATGTGGAAGGACACGAGGTTGGGCCGTCACCATTGCGTCTTTTGCTCCAAATTCCCTGTTTCAGTTAAAGACGTTCCGGACAAGACAAGAAAATGAAAGCTAAGGGAGGCTCTCTGGACATTAAAGGTCCAGTGTTGTACCTCATATTGGGGTCTTTAGTTTGAATTTTGGACAGTAGAGCAGCCTCATCAAAAAAGAACTCTGAAAATGGCATGTTTAGCCCTTTGTTTACAGCCTGCTGGAAGAACTGAGGGCTGATTTCCATAGCTATGCACATGCCGCTGAAAGTAAAAAGGGAAGTGCGGAGCAAGAAGTAGAGGACCAACATTTTCAATTCTGGGAGGTTGAACACAGATTACTGTTTGATTGGGGTTTGATTGAATTCATACTAGTGGTCTTACAGGAAAAACACTGTCAAGCTTATCGTTTAATTATGTTTCTCCCATTTGATTAAATGACAAATCATCACGATTGCGAGCGGCAAAGCTCAGATCGGCACATTTTAGCAAAACCCCCCAACAATGCAAACGTGAGATTCCGGCGCCTTCTACCCCCTATCAACATTTACATAAAGGAATGCTAAATTATTCATTAATTATCAGAGAGTCCCCCTGGGGACGGCGGATGACACGCACGCCGGCTGCTAATTGGCACATCAATAATCCTGCCTGCCTCTGGTGAAGAGGCAGCAGATCGCAGCGCAGGAATCTGCTATCAGAGTCAACCTTCTGCCTCGCTGCTTCCACAGTGTGTCGCCACATCAGGACACGTCGGCACACCTGCTCTGCCATCACCTGGCTTATCGGCCGGAGACACGCTGGACTCTTCTTGCTCAGGCTACTTAGAGTTGCACCCGTCCCGATGTCGTATATATCCAGCTGGTGACGATATGTGATGTCATCACATCAGTTGATCCTTGTCTGCCGCTGCAAGAAAAGAGAAAGCTTCTTGTTATGCATTCTTTCATCTCTTGAAAAAAACATTTGGAAATCTTTCTGCACGTCTGAAGGCTGTGTGAACACAGACCAAAGCTGCCGTCAGTCTGTGGATGTGAAATTTTAAAATTTCTCCTCAATTACAAAAGTAACAGTGGTTACACAGATAACTGATTTAAAATCGAGATATATGACTGGAAATGGTTTCAGGTCACTGTCTGATCTACAATACAGCAATTATAGGAAGCATTCAAGGAAACAATGTGGTTCACTCAATTGATTTTCATTTTATTCATTCACAAAGTTATTTTTCCGGTGCTGTTAAGTACTAACACTAAGTTAAGAATTGTCAGGACAGTTTTCTGCGATACCACTATTTATTTTTTTCTATTATTATTAACTCCTGCTGCAGTTAGATTCCAACAAATGTGTTGCTGAGCTTTCTGTGTGACACTGACAGACCACTCTCTCTCTCGCACACACACACACACACTCGCACTTATTTAATCTCTTTTTCTCTGTGGTACATGCGAGTGATTTCCATAGAGGCGGGCCTCCGGAGAGACGGTGCTGCAATAACACGGCTGCTCTTTGTTTCTCCTCGTGATTGACAGTAGATTGCAGTGCACATTAAATGCCCATCAGGCCTTGCTTTACTTTTAGAAACAGGGGGAGCAAGGCCCGTCAAAGGTCAATCCTCACACATAATGAACTGATCTCTCTCTCTTTCTCTCTCTCTCTCCACTCTCCCCTCCCCTCACACACACACACACACACACACACACATGCGGGCGCGCACCATTGAACCCCACACCGCTATTAAAAGGACTTCATAAAGAGGCTTTCCTTGGCCTGCAGTGTAACATTAATTTAAGGGATTGCCTTATGACACCGGCCTTTAAACACACTTAACAGTGTGAAAATGCTGATGGCTGAGGGACACATAGACACCGAGTCTAGACTGTGCTGCACTGCAGGGGAGCTCTGTTTTATCTTAATAGTAAACGGTAGCTTAGCGGCGATTTTAATGTTACCCCGCAGTTCAGCCCTTCACATAAAAAGTCCAGTGAGTCACCGAGGACGAGGGGGGAAAAACAAAACAGACAGCTCTGTCTCCATCTGCTGATCTTGTCTACAGCTCTCAGAGCAGTGATTGCATCTAATGGGCCGTCGTCCAAAATATTAATGTGCGTAATAACCGTAAACTCTGATACTGCTGCGGTTCATTCTGTTAGTTTGAAGAGGGAAAAACATATTCATGTAGTTGCTTGGTTAACGGTGAACTTGGGTGTTGCCCAGACTTCCTAGAAGTGATGACTGAATAGCAGACCTTCAGCACTAATACATAAATTGCATTTTTTCCAAATGCAATTCTTGCTGTTCCTGTTTTTCAATTCTTGCATTTTAATTCTTGGTGATATAAAATGGAAAATGTGATTTTTACCATAAAAGAAAAATCCAGCAACTGTTTTTTCTGACTGGAAGCGGATGTTTGTACATATTTAGTATACATGTTTGAATTCAGTATGTACACAGAGCTGCAAATATTCAGTCCATCTGGAAACAATAGTGTGGAAGATTTGGAGGCAACATCTTAAAGTAATGGCCAACTGAAAAGTGCAGAAAATAATGTGTGTACAAAAAAAAGTTCAATAAAGTTGAAATAAAACATATATATGCTAATACAAAATAAGGATGTGAGGTGTTTTTCCAGTACCGCAGTGGTTCTATTGTCCTGCTTGAGCTGCAGGCTGAAATAATACCCAAGTAACCTTTACGCTGTGATTCCACTTTCTGTTTATTATGTTGTTAAGCTTCTAATTAGTTTGACTCACGGAATCAGAGCACCAGGAATTCTTAATGTCGTAGTTAAAGCGTGATCAAGCCTCACCTCGTCGCGCCGTCTCCCTCCGCGCCCCGAGCCCTCCGCTGCTGATTTAAAGTTGTAATTAAGAGAGTGGCGAAGAATTAGATGCTGAATGAGCTGTCAGAAAGTCACATTTAAATGAGGGATGCGCTCGTCTCCGCCGTAAAAATTTAAATGATATAAATTGCCATTTAAGTGCAGCGCAGGCTAATGTTTTGTCACAAATTAATGTGACACCAGACAGCAATGACAATCAAGGGCTGCCTCATTCTAATTTGGTCGTGTTTAGAGGGCTTTTGTGAGCCGACAGCTTTACACAAATTAACACGATTGCCTGTTTTTTATGGCGAAACCATAAATGTTTTTTTTTCTCCCTCCTTTAGCCGGCTAATGAGCAAGGGGAAAAAGGGGGATTCGTGCGTTGAGACTGAAACGTCTGCTGGTGGAGCAACACGGTGCTCTTATCCGCCCACAACCAATAGAGAAAAGAACAAAGAGAGCAGCCCCAATGGCTCCCTAATGAACAACAAGACTCCTCTAATGTTTTGATGTTCCCGTATGATCAGAATATGGATTTACTGGCGTTTCTCTTTTTTTCCTTTCTCTTGGCTCATTATAGAAATCATTGGCAGATTCTGCCACAGGAACAATTAGCAGCGTATCGGCCTTCCTCTGAGGAATTCTTCTTTGAGGGGAATTAGTGATAACTGCTGTTCAGTAATGGGCCGAGGATGTCTGAGGAGGGTTAGCATTTGGTCGGGGGTGCACTCTTTAAAATGGCCTGCATCTGTTGACACTTACAATCCTCCATCTCTGCTCATTTTTTCCCCCCCTCCAGGCTCTGGAGAGTGAGTTCGTCTCCTGCCAGCTGCACCAGTGGATCGATCTCATCTTTGGCTACAAGCAGCAGGGACCCGAAGCTGCCCGGGCCCTCAACGTTTTCTATTACCTGACCTACGAAGGGGCAGTCAACCTGAGCTCCATCAACGACCCCATGCTCAGAGAGGTACAAACACATTTTTGTGGTGCTAGCTAAACAGGAAAAACTCTCAGCACTCTGACACAGATGCTTAATCTGACTGTCTTCTGAAAAAGGGTCTGTCTCTTTCCATCCGGCTGCATCTGGCCGATGCCTTTGACAAGGTTTTTTTCTCTAGGAGGTTTTGGGATAACCACACCCCAAACTCATTTCATTGGTCACTTCTACCGTCTAGTGTCTGTGGACAAAACACAGCTCAAGATCCATTTCTTCACTCTTGTTTTTAAATTTCAGTGCCGCACTGTCTTGAAAGTGTTATATATATATATGTATATATGTACATATATATATATATATATATATATATATATATATATATATATATATATATATATATATATATATATATATATATATATATATATATATATATATATATATATATATATATATATATCGATATGTATATATATATATATATATATATATATATATATATATATATATATATATATATATATATATATGTATATGTATATATATGTATATATGTATATATATATATATATGTGTATGTATATATATGTTCTCCCTGTGTCTGCGTGGGTTCTCTCTGGGTTCTCTGGCTTCCTCCCACAGTCCAAAAACATGCATGTGAGGTCAATTGAACATTCTAAATTGTCCATAGGTGTGCATGTGAGTGTGAATGGTTGTCTGTTTCTATGTGGCCCTGCGATGAACTGGCGACTTGTCCAGGGTGTACCCTGCCTTCGCCCTAAGACAGCTGGGATAGGCTCCAGCAGACCCCCGTGACCCTGAATAGGAATAAGCGGGTAAAGAAGATGAATGAATGAATGAATGAATATATATATATATATATATATATATATATATTCTCATAGTGAAGTTTTCAATTCAACACACACAAAGCACTTTGAGCTGAAATGTGCAACACAAATAGTTGATTTTTATATATCCCTTGATTTCTTAGTCTACATATGTAGTCTTTTACATGTGTAATCCAAACCTCCAAAAGTGAACTTTCAAAGTCTCCTTTTCCTTTCTGCTTGCAGTGTTGACAACTTGGCATGATGACAAAGTTGGCAAGGTGGCAGGTGTTAAATCATCAATCTAAGTGATGTACTATAAATGACTGCTAGGCAATTTATTTTCTCTTGGTGACCAATGGTGGCGCATGTAGCGCACTCGATGGGAGATCAGCAAGATTACGCAAAAGAAGGAGAGACGTTGCAGGGACCAATCAAAAGAGTTCGGGGCGTGGTTATTCCAAAAACCTCCAAGAGAAAAAAAATCTTCCATGCCTTTGATGCCATCAGCAACTCTGAAAAAAAAACCGCCACGGTCGCGCTAAGCTAACAGTCCGCCGGCGGTGTAGTGCTGAGAGAAGCCTTTTCTTCAGAGCACTCCGCCAAGTGTTTCACTTTAGCGCCTCGCGGCTTCCTGGCTGCCTTTCGTTTATTATTCATAAGCCTGACTTTGAACCACTGCACGCGGAGAAGCTTCTTCAGGAGCGTTTGCGAGAAAGCAAACAAATGCAGCGAGGAAAAGAAAAGCTCGACTGGAGTGCTTACCGCTAAACACACTACTGGCAGCTTCACCTGCAGGCGGTGCTGCCACGCAGCAGCCCGTAGATTGACTCGACTTTTTATTAAATGTGAGTTAAAGGGATGGTTCACAAGATGTCATGTGGAGACAGTTTAGGGTTGTAGAGACTTTTTATATCCATGAAACTCAAAACAGTCACAGATTAGAATGTTTCATCACAGTCCTTTGACTTAGCGGCAGAAAATTGATACAGTTTTAATTTTGGCTGGACCAATATTTTGCAGAGCTGCGTTGCCAAATGTGGCAAAATGCACTATTTGTCGTGTTTTCTGATTTGAGCCACCAGGCCTCATTTCAGATCTTAGTTCATATATATTTTTAATTCTTGTTGTGTTTATGATGGGCTTTGTCTCACTTCCTAATGTACAACAATTTTTGTTTTATTTAAAGATACTTCTATAAAAATACAATTCCTCCCAATTTTCACTATTCTAAATTGTTGCCTGAAACACAGTTGTGAAATGAAATATTCAAAGTAAAAATGATGGATTACACCGGCGACGCATGCAGTTTGCCATAAACCCAGGCTGCCTTGTAAAAAGCGCTGCTAAAAATGGAGAAGAGGGGCCGAGTGCACCGACTGGTGAGGAGCCTTTCGCCTCGGCTGCCCTTCATGCTCAGTGACTGGAGCATCACAGGCACCAGGGGTACATCGTTGATTTATCACCCCATTCACCCTAATTCCCATCCAGATGTGCTTTGGCCTTTAGCCACACGTCCGCACACACACACACACACACACACACACACACACACACACACACACACTCCCATGCAGATTCATTACCAGGGTGCAGCGGTCATTTCCACTCCCAGCCTATTACCCATTCTGCTGGTTAACACACGACCACAAGATTGGCTCCCCTGCTAGAGGCCCATTTCTGCCAAGCTGTGTGTGTGACTGACGGGCCGCTTGACAAATCCTCGCACATACAGGTAGCCATCCCAGCCACCGCAAATAATGCCATTATGTTACGAATGTGATCGGCCGCCTCCTTGCTTACGGCTACGGGGATGCAGGCTTTGGATGTGCAGACTTAGGAAAATACCATCTTACATTTTTCTGCATTATTATTCCATTAATTACGTGAGTATTACAGTAAATTATTATGAAAGACCAGTATTAATACAGCAGACCAGTATTTTTAGAGTCACTGTGCACTCTGTTAGATTGTTGGATAGATATTTATTGATAAACTGTAAAATACAAATAAAAATGTGCATGTTTCACTTTCTATAATTTTTTTTTTTTTTACCAATTTGAGTGTTACTGAATATTTTTAAGTTTATTACAAAAAAAAAAAAAAAATCATCTTTTAACTCTGGCAGTGAACCCAACCTGGTTCAGGTCTATTTTCAAGTTAAAACTCTATTTGATCTTTCAAACTTTAAAACAAGGCCACCCGAAGTCTGAGCGGCATCCGGCAGATTCACACCGCACCACACCACACCACACCACACCACACCGCTCCCTGTCTGTCGAGACGCAGCGAATGCGGCCCGCCTGGAGCACAACCCTCGCCTGAGCGCTTTAATTAGTTAAATAAACCAGAGTGGCGGCTGGCCGGCCGTACGTGTGAGCGAAGCCACGGCTCCCCCTTCGGACGTGTTTGTGCGGAAGGAAGCTGGTCTGAGCCAGAAGCTCCGGGCCTGGGCCTCGTCACGGGCCGGCGCTGGGTGGACGGGGGGGTTCTTCAGGAGGAGCTTTGAGACCGAGACCCCCCTTCACTCCTCCACACTTCCCTCCTGGCCTCCTTCAAACTGTTTCAGCCCTGAAGCTGCAGCCCTGAAGCCGGGCCGGGCCGGGCCGGACCGGGCCGCGTCAGGACGGGCCTCGGGGCTGTTCATCGTCAGGAGCGCGTGCACGTGCCCGCACAGACGCGCATGTGTGTTTACATGTGGGTCAGGAGAGGCAGCAGGTCAGACTGGAGGCCTGTGTGTGTGTGTGTTGCCAGCCCCCCCCACCCTCCACCCTTCCTTCCGCCCTCCCGACCCCTCTGACACACACAACGCTGCTGAGATCTCACCGTGTTTGTACGTTACACAAGTGCGTTGTGTACAAGGATCCGCAGGCCCCGCGCACATCTTTCTGTATATTTACGCCTGCTCATCAGCATAAATGCATGCGCTTGTGTGTGTGTGTGTGTGTGTGTGTGTGTGTGTGTGTGTGTTTATGTGTGCTTTCTCTGTGCTGGCAGAGAGAGTTTGGAATATCTCAGCAGAGATTAGGCCATGACGTGTGTGTCTGTGTGTCTGTGTGTGTTTTTAAGCCATGATTACTTCCTGTCCTGCCTCATGCCCTTCTCTGAGAGATCTGTGTGTGTGTGTGTGTGTGTGTGTGTGTGTGTGTGTGTAGGCAACAGCACGCATGCACATCTGCGTTCCCTCTCGTCGTCGCACAGGGCTTCCCCTCTTTTCACATATCACTATGGAAAATCCCACCGCCTCTCGCAGCAGTGGGGTGGTGCAGGGTGGTGTTGCAGGGTGCTCCAGGGTGGCGTTGGGTTTGCACCGTTCATGGGAAATCAGAGAAAGCCGAGCGACAGTCACTCGGCAGACTTCAAGGCCCACCGGTTTATTTTTTCTTTTGATTTTTAACACAAAGTTCCTGATCCAGTGAGTGACAGTTTACAGCAAAAGCTGAAGGACGTCCTGTCAGTGCCGCGTGACGGCCGCTGGCTTGTTCCTTGGATCTCATTCACGCAGGCGTGCGTTTGGTCCTGCTTTGCATAAACGCATCATGTTTTACATGGGTATCCATCTTGTCAGGCCGCTGCAGAGTAAATCAAAGCGCGCATGGCGACATCTGAGCCGAGGGCATCGCGGCCATTTAAATGTATAGAATATGGAAAAAACCCTCATCAGACACGGGCCAGCGGGCCCAGAAGAGATTGGCCTTCCGCAGGAGGGGGGGCGCCCCCATATAATCACCTGAGCATCGCATTGGCATATAGGCACAGGGCGCGCTGACCTAGACTCGGCCACTTTCCAACATTACAGCGCCTCGTAAATGTCAGCGGCCGAGCTTAATGAAGACGGGTTGAGCGGCTTTGAGGAGCATCTTCCTCACATTAGTTTGAGCTGGATGGCCAGAGGAGGACGGAGGACGCACGCTGACCTTGACTGAAGCACCGGTGTCCTCCCACCAGCGGTCTGTGGGCGAGGTGGCTTCTGGCTCTGCGGTCGGCAACGAGGTTACAGACGGAGCTGCTTTGGTCTTTTGGTCAGAGTGTTGAACACTGCTTCTTTTTTAAGATTCCAGGCTGTGCAGAAGAACAGCTGTAAGTCCACCCTTGACCGCATTTGCTCGACTCTTCAGACAGAGGGTGATAGAACACAGCTTTTAGGTAATCAGCTGTTTGTGATGTCACAAAGGGCACCGCTGCCCCTCCCAGGTCTCATCTGCTCCCTGCTTTTATCCTCCTACCCTGGGAGACCCTCCATAGATGAACAAAATAAAGCCTTTTTTCAGAGTGCTGTAAACAGAGGGCTAAAAATTCTATAATTTCTACAATGGCATTAGAATTTCCTTCGGGATTAATAAAGTTTATCTAATCCAATGTAATCTAATCTAAGACTTAAATATTTTATTATGAGAAGCAAGATTGATAAATAGATACCAGTAAATGAATATAATAATAAATTATATATAATGAATATAATAAAGAAAAGAGTCCAGGTAATTTTTTTCTTTGTTATTATTTTGGTTCAGGACTAACAGCTGGCCACCAGCTTTTGTTCATATCTGTCACATGTGCAAGTTCTAGTCCTGATTCTCATTACATTTTTTTTTCTAAATCTATATGTTAGAATAGGTGCATTATCAGTAAATTATGTATAAGCTTCTTATTTTTGCCCAGTGTTTTACAAGTTAGTAAAAAATAGAGGATCAGGGAGTGATGATGAGAAGAAAAGATAAGAGAAAAAGAAAATAATTTCTTTTCCAGGCTGAAGAGTGACACTGACCCCGTGTCCTCTCGCCCCCTCTCGCACATGAAACGTCTCGTACGCAGAAACTTTCTCGGCGCTCGCCTCTTGGCAGGGGAGAGCCGACGAAATGTCGCCGTTCCAAGGTGGAGAAGGCCGCTTCCCTCCGCCGCTAGCGGTCTCTGGTTAGTTTCAGACGGTGAAGAAGACTAACCTCCCGATCTCTTTCTCATGGAAATACCACATGCAGGCCTCAACCATGAGCTCATTCTCACAAGCCCGGCCAAGACAGACTCAAGTGTCTCGGCTGTTTCTCTCTCTCACACGCACGCACGCACGCACGCACGCACGCACGCACGCACGCACCGCACGCACGCACGCACGCTGTCCAATACTTCGCCACTCAGTCGGTGTGTATTGACCAGTTACTCTCTGCTCGTCCATGTGTTTCAGTCCATCTGTCTGCTGTTGTAACAGCCTCTCCTCCTCGCTGCAGTTTCTGCTCAGTGTCTCTTTTCAAGTTCTGCACCCGTGCTTGTCTTTCACTCTTTTATCTACTGCGCTTCAACTCTTTCACGCTTTTTATTCGCTGGCATATGTTTGCGTTTTGCACTGTTGAGTTTGTGAGAGTCGTTTGCAGGACGTGTTGATAAATCATTTGGGGGGGTTTTGATCTTAGTTGCCATTTTAGGCGACGATGGAACGATAAGGCGGCGCGTTGGGACGCGTCTGCACGACCCACGGTGTGTGTGTGTGTGTGTGTGCGTGTGTGCGGGCGCCGCTGTGGGCGTGTTCCATCTCGCGCTGGCCGGCCTGCCTGACACTGAGCTGTGTGATGATGTCCAGAGGCCGCTCGGCCGGCGTCCGCACTGACATTTATGGTCTATACCTCTTCATTAACACCACCTAACCAGCCTGCAAGCCCGCCTGCCGCTGCCCTCCTCTGGGTGTGCGCTCGTGTGGTTATGGAGGATAAATTGGCATTGGTGTGTGTGTGTGTGTGTGTGTGTGTGTGTGTGTGTGTGTGTGTGTGTGTGAAAGGAGGAGAAAAGGACGAGGAAAAACGTCTGTGTGCTGTATCATAACATTTATCACTATATTATCGTGACTTATGCATTCATCCCACAGTAGATTATGGCAGAATACGGTTTTGGGGATCAGCGATTAGGGGATTTATTTATTCTTTATTTTTTAGCATTGCTTTTTTAAATTTATATTATTGTTTCTTGCCCCTTTTATGATTAAACGTACTTTAAATATTCAAAATAATTTCTGTGAAGCACTGGGAGTTACTTTGCGTACATCGCCTTACAAATGAACTTCTTTCCGTGTCTGATTTCCAGTTTTGTTGCGTTGTTGTTACATCCTGTCACATATTTTTTCCCCCTCTGCTCAACTTGGCAGGCTGTGGAGTCTCAAATCAGGAGTTTCGGACAGACCCCCTGCCAGCTGCTCATCGAGCCACACCCACCCCGAAGCTCGGCCATGCAAGTGGTGAGTGACACACACACACACACACACACACACACACACACACACACGCACACGCATGTAAGGTAATCTTTGTGCCTTTTGATATGATAATATAGCAGCTTATGAACCCACTGAGCTGCATTATCAGATGTTTGACCGTCTGTTTAACACTGTCTGTGACTTCTAGTGCTTTACTGTGTGCCTTTACTTTACACACTCACACACACACACACACACACACACTCACACACTGTTCCCACCAGCTGTGGGAAAATACAGTCCCGGGTTTGAAAGCATCTCCTCTCTCATCATTAGGGAGGTGTGTGTGAGAGGGGAATGGGGGTCACAAGCATTTCTGTGTCTGCGCGACTCACGTGCGTCTCGTCTCGTCTAGTCGGGGAGGGAGAGAGAGAGGGAGAGGAAGAGGGAGAGGAAAGGCTCAGCTCTGTGCCAGAGTCCTGGGCCCGAGCCAGATCCTCTACCTGAGCTGAGCAGAGCCCAGAGCTCGGCTGGAGTGACAGCTTTTTAAGGGCCGAGGAGGGGCTGGCTGTGATGGGCCGAGGCCCCTGGAGTCCCTATTAGTGTGGTGTCCCTGTGGCGCTGACAGCTGGCTGTGAACCACCACCACCACCACCACCCAGCACACACTGACACCCACCCAGCCAGCCAGCCAGGGATCTAGCCAGGTTGCCCCCTCCAATCCATCTCGCTAAGGGCCACATTCCAATGAAATGTTTTTCCTTTTTATTTTATTTTTCACTTTGCAGACAGTGTTCATACATGATATTAAAATGGCATCAGTCAGACACGGTTCCAGACCCCCGTACCCCCTCACAGAGCCCCTCTCCACTCCTCTCTTCCTGCTGCCTTCATGCGCTCTCGCTCTCTGCTGTCGTCAAAGCACCCCCCCCCCCCCCCCTGCCGGCGGTAATGATAATGTCAGCGCGTCTGCTTAGCTGTCAGACACACTGGATCTACTCAGGTTTATTCCTGATGTTTACACTGATGTTGCTCCTTTTTACACGCAAAGGAGGGAAGTGGCTCCGCGCTGCCTCGTACACACACGCCTGCGTGAGCTCGTGCCGTCTGACGGCTTGAAAGCTCAGTGCCAGTCGCTTCTGTGTGAGAGGAGCCCAGAGCCTCCTGATGACTTCTTTATGTATGAATGCCTGTTTTGAACCTTGGTTCCTCTTAGAAATAGATTCAAAATAGGTGCTTTTAGTCTGTCTCTTGTAAAAATTAAAAGACCAATAAATCATGAAGATAAAGGTCACAGAATAATTACATACTAAATTACTTGATCGCTTGACTGAATTTGATGACATGCAAAATGTAACCTGCAAATGACTTTTTCCAATGTTTTCAAAACCGTGTATGTTTATATCCTGCCGAGAAAAATCCATCCTTTGCTTCTTTCACTTGCTCCACTTTGCACAAAGTGTGTTAAAACAAACAGTTGTGGACAACAGTCCTTTGTGATCCAATGGACACTGATATTCACTCATGGACTCTCCTTCCAAAACATGTAGAACAAAATATCAGTTTTTGCTTGAAGCTAAAAAAGATTATTGCAGGTTTTAAACACAGGGCTAAGTACTGTGTTTCTTTAAAAAATTATCTATGATAAAAAAAATATATATAAAATATAGGACCTTATACATGTTACATGTTATAGACTAATAATAGACATTATTTTGAAGGCCTTGTTTCAAATTATAATAAAATGTTGTATTTAGATTTTGTTTTAAAAGTTGTAGTTACCGTGTTAAGATAAACCGCTTCCTTCTTCCTCATTAAGAGATTAACGGTCCACCAAACAGCAATTTGTTTCCCAGTTTAAAACAGTCGAACTCGAGACGTCTCTTCCTTCCCACTTCCTTTATCCGAGTCTGTCCTCTGCACTCTGTACGTTCCCACATCATCGCCTGTCAGATCAGCGCTGGTCGTGATGTCACCGACTCGTCGCTGCAAGCACGCACTCCAACCAGAGACAGAAAACAAAACAAGGCCCAGACTGGAATCGCACCTTGTGGCCGCCAAAAAACACTGACGCTGCTCTTCCTCGTCGAGATTCTTTCCATTTCCCTCCGCTGTCGATTCGCTGTTTCGACCGCTTTCTTTTCAATAACCTGCTGCTGAACTCTTGATCCTCCTGCGTCCGTCTCAAACCCTTAAACTTCCTCTCTGCTCTCTCTTCTCTCCTTTCTCCTTCTGCTCTCCCATCACTAACACCACCGGCCTCCTCACCCTGCTGCTCCTCCTGCTGCTCCTCCTGCTGCTGCTCCTGTTCCTTCTACTGCTGCTGCTACTTCTCCTCCTACTGCTGCTCCTCCTGTTGATCATCCTGCTGCTGCTGCTGCTCCTGCTCCTTCTACTACTGCTCCTCCTGCTGCTCCTCCTTCTACTGCTGTTCCTCCTGCTGCTCCTCCTGCTGATCATCCTGCTGCTGCTGCTTCTCCTCCTCCTCTTGCTGCTGCTGCTGCTGCTGCTCCTCCTCGGCTCTTCCCTCCGCTGCTCCGCCACTGCCTTGTTCCGGGGGGGTCCTGAACAGTATCTTCTCCTGCAGACGCCCCTGATGTTCACCGAGCAGATGCAGCAGGACGTCATCATGGTGCTGAAGTTTCCCTCCAACTCGCCCGTCACCCACGTGGCAGCCTACACCCAGCCGGGCCTGACGTCACCCGCCATCATCACCGTCACGGCCAACCGCCTGTTTGCAGTCAACAAGTGGCACGGCCTGTCAGGTGCGTCCACGATTCTTTTTTTTCTTTTTTTTTAACATCTGCGTGTGTTCTTTCATCATAAAAAAGCAGCTTTGACTGCGACTCTGCAGATATAAAAAAAAAAGTCGAGGTAGGTTAAAAATATCCACCGTGGGACCGACGTCATATTTCATCTCCCTCCCTGCGGCGTGAGCCGACACTCGGAGCCGTCTGCTCTCGTCGGGATGGACGTTGATTTGGGAGACGGGCGACGGTGTCTGCCGAGCAGCTGGCCGATCAGATGTGACACGTGCAGCGGCCGGCGTTAGGTCTCACGTCCACCTCCATACATCAGCCGCTCGCTCCGCAGGACCTTATTTACTCACTGTCCGTCCCCGCTGCCCCTCTAGGAAACATTAAATTTGATATCTCTGATCTCGGGCCGCTTGAAGAGCTCGTTGGCAGAGCGGCAGAGAGGCAGAGCAGCTGATTAAGCTAATTGGTTTTGGCGAGCCGCCGGGACGCTTGATTGCATACTCGTGTGACCGTTTGAGATGGAGGGGCGTGTGTGTGTGTGCATGTGCGTGCGTGTGCGTGTGCGTGTGTGTGTGTGTGTGTGTGTGTGTGTGTGAAGGGATTCAGGTCAGTGAGGGAAAATGGTCAAAATAAGCAGTCACTTAGAAGAAATGATAATACAAAAAAAACTAAAGGCACATCAGTTCAGCTGAATTAACTTAAAGTTCTAAAACATGTTTTTTGAATAAATATGATCTGCACACCAACAATTTAAAAAGAAGGGCCATTTTTCATCTTCAGTTTTTTATTAAATTAATTTAAAAAAATTCTATACACAGCAAAAATATGAATCCCTGATCTTTATAATTAGTAGTCTTATTAGTCTTATTCAAAACAAGCACTGTATACTGGAGCTGGGTAACAATACACAGCAGGTAATGATATGATATTTTTGTGTCGTTTCACTCTTCTTCCTAAACTCTGACTCCTCCATGTCCCCATTTCAAATGATTGAACCAATATTTGACAGCAGATCAAAAGTCATGTGTGAACATCAAGCTGCGACCATCCTGTCCGACCTGCAGGTGTCGTGACATAATTGCTCTCTAGTTTTTCGAGACGACTCCCGGGAGGAGGGCCGGTGTGACTTTCATGGACGTAATTTTGCCGCCGCTACAGTGAGCCGAAAGCCGGCGTCTCCTCCGCAAGGCCGCGCCATTACAATATTAATCCAATCCGTCTTCTTCTCCTCTGTCAGGTCATCAGAGCTCAGCGGTGCAGGACCAGCAGTACCAACTTCCTGTGGAAATCGACCCTCTGATAGGTACGCTGACACTCGTCACCGGGAAACGAGCTTGCGTGCTGTAGATGCGCTTTTGTGCATCGTGCGTGCATGAAATCATCATTCATTTTCCATCTGTGAGGATGCGTGTGTGAGTCCTGGTGACTCACGGCCTCACTCGGTCGCTCTCCGGCTCGATGGCGGTTGTGTCTCAGCCTCAGTTCACTCCTGGTGATATAGGCCCTGCGCTCACACCAAACCATTTGCATGCAAATTGGAATGCAATGAGCTGTGGCCCGGCCCGGCATTTCATCATCAACCTCCCTCCCCCTCACCCCTCCCCCACTGCATCCTCTTTGCTTTAATTTGAGCGGAGGGAAAGGACGCGTGTCAGTGGGAATGAATATGAATGCGGTAATAATGTGTGATTGAGAACGCGCCGCCGACGGCTGTCAGGACAATATGGGCGCCTCTCATCCTTCACGACTTGTTGATGAGCGGGAGAGGAGCAGCCGCGGCCACAGTGATGTATGGGGGACGCGGCAAGGAGGAGAGCCAGCCGCCTTGCTGTCGCCGCCTCCCTTGCAGCCTCCCTGCAGCCTCCCTGCAGCCTCGCTCTGTCTCACACACGCCGTCTGCGGCTGCTTCTCTCCCAGACCGCCGAGGTCATTCTGTGTCTTCCTACCACGCCATGTCTGCTGCACATTTCTTTATATACACACGTGTGTGTGTGTGTGTGTGTGTGTGTGTGTGTGTATATATATATATATATATATATATATATAAATACACACACACATATGCATATATATATACACATACATACATATATATATGTATTTATAATTTATTTATTTATATACATGTTTATTATCAGTCTCTCATCTGAAAGCAACCAGGGCTCTGTCCTGTATTTTTGCCTTTATCTTCAGTTTGTCTCAGCATCACTCTTTACACAAACACTGCCAGTCACCCAGAGCTTCACAGTAGGAGCGAGTTGTCCGTCACCGAAAAGCAAACTTTGCAGGCGCCAAAAAAAAATCTCATCCTTTGAAAAATAATCCACACTTTTTTTGTTTTCTTATTGTTTTTTTGTTTTTTTTGCTTTATCGTTAGTTTGTTACCCCGACACACACACACACACACACACACACACACACACACACACACACACACACACACATACACCGTTCCACGCTCTCACGTTTTGTCATCCCGAAGCATAAATAATGTACCAAAGGATACACTCTCCCACTCGCCTGTGTGTGTGTATGTGCGTGCGTTTCAGGGGAGGCGGAGAAGATTTTTCTGTGCTTGTCAGTAATATATTTGCACTGTTTGCATTCCGGGAGGCGTCTGCTGCTTAAACACACTAAATTGAGGATGAGCGTCGAGCCAACTGCGGCTTTGGGAAATGTTAAAAATGGGTTGAAATATTAGCCGCAGTCAGGTAGGCTGGACTTTCTCACATGGCGTGTTAGACAAGGCCGCCCCGACACCTGTTTTTCAAGTGTGTTAACCCGGCAAGATGAAAAAAAAAAATCAGAATAGTTCACGCGGGGACGTATCTCTTCCGAAGAGAGAGAGGAAAAAAAAAATCCCACTTAACGGAAAGGAGAATGTCGATAAATTTGCTTTTCCTGCGGCCGCTGCTCGTGCCGGCCGGGCCGTGTGTGTTCTGAGCGGAGCGGCGTGCATACTTTGTCAGGGCTGCGCGCCCTCCATCATTACTCAGGCTCGGAGGCCTCTTACACTACCACGGAAAATGTGAAATCCCGTAAACTTAACCTCGGGGATGTTTTATGTATTTTCTCACAAATCTTTCCGATCGAACCTGAAGTGGAGGCGCATCGGGGTGCCTGTTCTTTGAAGACTCGGCCGGCGGACAGATTTTTTATTATCCCTGCTTTGGATCTGAAGAAAAATGCTCTCCTGTTTTTCTCTCTCCTCTCCAGCCTCCAACGTGGGCAGCCACCGTCGTCAGATCCCGGACCTGCTGGATCAAAGCATCCAGATCAGCTCGCAGTGCTTCGTCATCACGGCCGACAATCGATTCATCCTCCTGTGCGGCTTTTGGGACAAGAGCTTCCGGGTTTACTCCACTGACTCGGGTACGATCGCAACCCAGACCTCTAATATATAACAAAGCATTCATTAAAGCTGTTGAGTTGGAACTTTTCAAAACATTTATTTTTGAAAAATACACCACGGTGCGTTTTCCTTACCCCTGTCCATTAGCAATAAATTGAATTTACTGCAAATTTAACTTGTCATAATAAGGAAGTCGCTCTCCCGCTGTATATCACCGTGTAATTACAGTGAACTTTTTATGATTTAATTTTTTTTTTTCCAGGTCGTGACACGCCAAACATTTTATGCCACTTAACTCCAAACATCAGATCTCCGCTTTGATGTTTTTTACGACTCTCAACAACAAACAGAAAACTCAACGCAATTGCCGAAGTCACGTCATTGAAATTTGGTCGGCCGGCTCGGAGCGACATATGGCTGACAAATGCGCAACTGTTCCTGGTTGTAGCCATCAGATTTTATACATAATGGTTGTGTACATTTGTACACAGCTCACTGTTCAGTCTGCGGGTTGGAACGTGATTGGATTCCTCACAGCGAGGCCTCGCGTGACACACGACAATTCAATCATAGAACCCAAACATATAATAATGAAGCCCTTGTAATGTTGACACGCTAATAAAAGCGTTCCGCATTTTCTCGGCCGAGCCCAAAACCGACTCCGCGCTGAACTGGAGACGTCTCGCAGGAAAATATTCAGATTGCCATTAAATGTGTCAAATGCATTCATGCTGTTTAAGAGCAGCAGGATTGGAAGCGTCTGTCTGGCCCCATGGCCTCTCCTCTAGCGCCACCCTCTGGGCACATTTTTTCATTTCGAGCCACACTGCCAGTGTAGATCTGAAGGTCAAGAAGCGTTTCTTTGTCGAGCATTATTGTATTGTGTAGTTGTGTTGTTCACTGCAGGCAGCAGCCTCGTGACCTCCCAGCATCAACACCTCCCTCTGAGCTGTTTGTTATTGTGACCTACACATGTTTTATTCACCTCTGCTGTCCAACAGCTGTGCAAGCAGAATTATTTTACTGTTTTAATTTTGCAGAACAATATTGGCAAATATATTTTCCCTCATGAATGAGTTTGAACCGTTCACCTGAGACTCGTGTCTCAATTATTTAGTTAAAATGCAAATTATTTATTTATTATTCTTAAGTATTTGGGAAATATATATAAATAATATATTTTTATTGTCTTATTTTCCTCTCATATATAAAATAGAAAAGTCTATCTTTAGATTCACTGCAACCTTTTTACAGTTGTGTTGCATATGTTCATCACTTTTACTGCTTCACACATCTATTTCGGTATTATTTCAATATTTATTTTAGTAGCTTGCCATTAAAAATCGAAATATTATTTTGCATTTAGCATGAGAGTCGATTGAGTTCTTTTTTGCAATATCCAATCGTTTTTTTCTTTTCCATTCTGAATGTACTATTTTTACAACCTAAAAAATCTAATTAAAATTGTAATTTAGATAATTAAATTTTAAGCCCTGTGACACCCCAAAACCCTCCTAAAAATATATATATATATAATAATAATAATGATATTCAGAATTACTAATGAAAATAATCCAGGGGAGGCCTGTTGCGTTTCAGCATCTCCTTGGAAACGCACACACACACACACACACACACACACACACACACACACACACACACTCACTCGCCACAGGGTCAGGGGTCCTAAATGAAAGTGTCTCCAGCTCCATCGCTGCTCTCGGCTCCTCTGCTCTGCTCTGCCGCCTCATTCAGAGCCCTGCGCTCGTCGACACGACGGTCCAGACTCAATTTCTGCAGTCGCGGGGCCTCTGTGTCTGCAGAGGCGGCGGGAGGAGGGATGGAGGGAGGGAGGGACGGAGGGAGGGAAGGACTGAGATGGCTTCATTGTGCGTCTGCCATCAGGGCCGCGCGAGTGGAACGTGAACACACTTTAATCGCATATGCTCAACAGCTGCCACCGAGGTCCCCGAAGCCCCCAGGTCCAAGGACTGAGGGTCTCTGGGTGGAGGAGGGGTCCGAGGGGGGGGGGTTATCAATTACAAGGCCTGATTGGTACACGTGCAACAAACACACAGCTTTGTACGGCTGCGTGCACTAACATCCTATTTGATTTACCCATCTGTGTGCGTGCGTGTGTGTGTGCGAGCGCCCGGTGGAGTGTGTGTGTGTTCCGCACGACTCGCATGGTAGCCATCATCGCTGCAGCCATCACAAGTTGCTCTCTGTGTTTATAAAGACGTCAAACATTTCACATCTCCGATGTCTCTGTTTCTCTTTTGGAAGTCCAAGTCGGCGACCCGCCCCGTTTAATAACAAGCCTCGTCTTTTCCGGGCGGCCTACAGCTTAATTAGCCCAGCGACGGCCGTTTGGACCGTCCAGCAAAACGTCACGTGTTGCCAACAGCGATCCGCCGCTTGACTGTCAGAGGTCACGCAAAGAGGAGCGTAATGAGTGTATTGAACGGCCAGACGGTGGAGCTGTGGTCTGGAAATCTGACAGCAATTAGACTATTACGCATGCATGCGGAGTACATACACACACACACACACACACACACACACGCATGCGTGCGCACGCCCGCGCACGCCCGCACAGCTGAAACACGTATTTATTATTGCTCGGAATTAGTGGCACTGATCATGTGTGGAATTAGCAGCCAAGCAGACAGTTGATCAACAAACAAAAGAAAACGTCTTAGCTCCCATTGGATTCAAACTCTTTTGCTGTTAGGATCAAACTTCATGCAGTTACTGTGCAATTTAGCTCAAATGTGATATTTTTAAAAAAAATGAGACAAACATGGCATTTCTTTATTTAATGCAGATTTTGTTGTCGCTAACAAGTGTGTTTATGTGTCTATGTGTGTGAACGTCTGTCGCGCTCCTGCAGGCAAGCTGACCCAGATCGTGTTCGGCCACCGCGACGTGGTGACTTGTCTGGCTCGCTCCGAGTCCTACATCGGCGGCGACTGCTACGTCCTGTCGGGCTCCCGGGACGCCACCCTGCTGCTGTGGTACTGGAACGGCAAGCACAACAGCGTCGGAGAGAGTCCGGCCAGTGAGTAGGCCGACACACACACACACACACACACACACGCCGCAGACAGTGGTGACTGGTGATTTACGGCCTCGCTCTGTGAAGTAACAACTCGCTGTGTCTGACCTGGATGCACCGGGCCTCCTGCGTACAGATTGGGTTTCGCAGCGCCGTCGCACCGGCAGCACACTTTGATAATGTCTTTGAGATTCCATTTGTGTGTGTGAGTGAGAGAGAGGGAATGTGTCTTTAATGCGAGAGAAAGTCGGGGCCGCCCGGAGACGTTAACTGTGATGTCGGGGGTCGTCGGCCGGCACATGAAAGTTCACCTCCATCCGCAGGGTCGCGGGGTCACGCCGCTCGATAAAAGTGAAAAATGTCACTGGGCCTCCCCGGCGTTAGCATAACATATGGCATTAGCCATGATCAAAGCACCGCGCACGCACGCACGCACGCACGCACGCACGCACGCACGCACGCACACACACACACACACACACACACACACACACACACACACACACTGTGCTGCCCGTAGCTGTCTCAGCGCTAATTTGGTCAGCTTACTCTGGACTACATGCTGTTAAGTGATCCATTACAAATGGGATGAAATTTATGACAAATTGTGATTTGCTTAATAAGCGGTCGCGGCACAGATGGTTTGTTTTTCACTGACCTCAGTCACTCGGATTTGAACTTTTCGTATGAAGATTTTTTTTCTCAAATATATATATATATTTTATCCCTGCAAGATAATGTAATAAACAACCTCACAAGACATTTGTGAGTTTAAAAAACAGGAAACTTTGTTTTTCCATATTTGTGGAACTTCATATCCCATTTTGTCCTTTTTGACGAATGGCCTGGTTTTTACTGGAATGGGCCATGTTTTCTTTTTTTGTGTCGTATCAGCGTTTCTTTTCATTTAACTGCAGGCCTTCTGCCTCTGCACAAGTCAACACGTTAAACATAGCAAATTTGATGACACGTACAGCACTTTTTCATGTATAGAAACACCACTATTTCACCCCATATTCTAGCAACCCAGTCCTTATTGTTTTGATTTATTCCTGAAGTTGTTCTCTGCCAAATGTTACAGTGTGATGTTGTTCTGCTCGGTGCAGCTGCAGCGACAGACGCAGCAGTCGTCAGCCGCACCCCTCGCTAAAACAATGTGATGCTCCATTGCTCCAGACCGCAGGAGGCGAAATGCACACAAAACACTAGCAACAGTCTACCAACAGCAGGAATACGCTTCTAAACCAAAACACTGCACTCTGGCATGCATCATGAGTGTACTCACATTTTGTTGCATGCCTATCGTGCAGCGAAAATCCCACACGCGACACAATTTTGATGCAAATGTCACTGAATGAGTAACACCTAAATGTAAACGTGATCTTTGTCGACTTTTCAGCTTGCAGAGATGTTGCCTGGTTTAGCGGCGCATGGATCTATCAGGCAACACTGCCATCTACTGGTCAAAGAAGGCGAAGACTCTAACTATGATCTGAAAACAGTAGAAATGATACTTCCTTATAGTTTATTTAATCCATTTTAAAAAGTGCACAATACAACAGTTTTTTTTTATTATTGTAAAATAGCAGCCGGTGTTTAAGGTTGAGTTCAGGTGTATACACCACCCACTGTGTATTAATCAAGTTGTATTGTCAGAAACACAAACGTTTCTTCTCACGTGAAAATCAAGTTACCATTTAAAACAATACTTTATTTCCACCTTTGGTTTCCTCTGCTAGAGACTCGCCACAAAGATTTTGCTACCTGTGTAGAAGTAAAGGTACAGACTTTTACTAACTCGTTATGTCACTGGAGTCAGTTTCGATGCTAATTTAAACCAAATGGCAGGTAGACGCTCTCGACGGTAACTGATACACCAATATATCAGCTTTATTGATCTCCTTGGTACAAGATGTGGCAACAGGCTTTAATCCTCCGGCTTGTGGTTCAAATTACCGTCGGTGTCACTCACTCCGATAATCAGTAATGAGATGAAGATGTTAAGAGAGAGAAGTTAAAAGGAAGTAAGTCAGATGTCCAGGCTTTTTACTGTTTTTATTCAGATAGACGCATCTTCTGTAAAAAAAAACAAATTCAATAGTTGACTTGATTTAATAATCATCGGAGGATAGTCTCCAATAAACTATGAAGAGAGGTCAGTGAGCAATACCAGAATGAGTGCTTTATTCATCCCCAAGGGGAAATGACTTTAAGGATGGTCAGCAGTATGATTAGCAGACAGCCGCTAAGATGCTACATATTAAGCGCTAGGAAAGACGAAGAAGCACCTGGTTTTAAAGGTCCCATAATAAGCAAAGTACATAGTAATAGTATAATTTCATTATAAGAGCGCTGAAGCAGACTCTTCTTGAAAATCAGCCCTTTGTGATGTCACAAGGAGAACTGTTTTTTCACTGACTCCCCTCCCAGGTTCGTAATTACGCCCCCAGCTGGATGTTTGTTCCATCCTCTGACAACCACCATTATTCTGCCTCCTTCCAGACATGTGGAAGGTCCAGCAAAGCATTAGTGTTAGCAGGAAGCTAAAATTGAGCAATTTTGTGGGAGGCTGTAAACAGAGGGCTAAATATGTGGTTTTAGAGTTGATGTTTTTTTTTTTAGAAACACTGTCATGTGAGGCTCTTCTACTGGAGTCCTGGATGAAAAATAAAGACGTGAAAATGGGCACTATATGGGGCCTTTAATTTTTTCCCCCCAATTACTGAACAAAAGATAATGAGTAATGAAGAAAGAAACAAAGCTGCTCTCATCACCACAGTTTAACAAACAATAGAACACTTTTGAAGAATATTGAAGATGTTGCCCTGCAGCTGTTTGCTTTGACGTCTAAATATTTCTGTAGACATTATAACATCAAACTGTCAAACATGAATCAAGTGCAGACAACAAGTCGTCCCTGACCTTTGCTGAACATTCCAACTCTGCCACACTCCGCTGTGTGTGCGCGCACACACACACACACACTGACCTGCGCAATCCCTATTTCGCACTGCAGCTGTCTTTATTTACACGCCGCCGTCCATCCAACACTTTTATACTATGACAAAATGTTTGGACGGAGCCTCCGCCTGCAATCATTCTGTCTGCACTTGTTGAAAACGTCACCGTAGCGCAGCAACGTCCAGACTCCAGGTCAGTCTGACTGAAATGGAAGGTGATTTTATTTTGTCGCTCGCACTGACAGCCCGAATCAAAACAGAAATTTGTATGGAGCTGCTCTGCAGCTCCGTCTCTTGTCCGCAGCAGAAAACCATCTGGATCCGGTGAAGGCAGTCGGGAGGTGAAGGTTTCAGACGTGGGGAGCGGCCAAGGGTAGCCAGCGCCTGGAAGTTTATGAATCTGCAACAGAGTTTGGTGCATCTGAGTCACAAATCAACCCTTAAGTTGTTGCTTATTATAAGCATATTATATTTTTTGAAGTCCTGGGTAATACCATTTCAAATTTCCAAAGTGTTGTAATTGTATAAAGTGTCACCAACCTGTCAAACCACCCTTATATGACAGAACTTGTGACGTCAGAAAGGGCTCCGACACCTCTCCCTCATTAGTGACAAGCTGCAGGTGGAACCTCTCGCCACGTTGTGGCCGCCTTGTGGCCGCCTTTTTTTATCCCCTTCCAAACATGTGGAAGCTCCAACAAGACAGATCAGTTTTCAGCATGATGAGGCTGAATGTTTCTGTTTGTCGGCTGTAAACACAGGGCTAAAAAAAAAAAATCAATGTCTCCTGGCGGTCCGAGATGATCAGAACAAGGGTTGCAACGTCGGCTCTCCAATGGAATTTCGTTGGCCTTGTACTCCCTCCAGTGGCCAACTATCAGTAGTACACTTCAAAAATCAACGCTTGTTTTGTCTCTGCAGGTTTCACCACACCACGGGCCATTTTAACAGGCCATGACTGCGAGGTGACCTGTGCCAGTGTCTGCGCCGAGTTGGGTCTGGTCATCAGCGGCTGCAAAGGTAAACAATCATCAGCGATGTCCAAAAAACAGAACAAAACAAAACAAAAACAAAAAAACACCTCATGATTTGACAACAAAACCGCTGAGAATCTGCCGGCTTCACTCGGCACTGTGATGTGATGTTTGTACAGAGGGTCCCTGTCTGATCCACTCCATGAACGGG